>OZ010797.1:13506240-13723148 GCA_963932465.1 Maratus speciosus
CACGCACAAAACACATATATAATGTTTGTGATAGTTTCTGCACAGGTAGACATATTATGTATGTAGATTGTAAGATGTCCAGCCCAGTATTCAGCGGTAAAAGCAGTACAAAGTAAATATATAATTGTGTTAAAAAATTGAAAATTGTTTGCTAAATAGTAGTCTCCGCTAGCCTTTTTAACCACTATACAGGTCAAAAACAGTGTTGCTAAATCTGGCGGATTTTTTACTCAAAAAATTCGAGTTAGCACCATAAAATTTTTAATACTAATTTTCTTTCATTTTATTCACGAAATATACTTATAATAATCAAAAAGTTCTATTTAAACTTTTTGGGAAGAATTTGGAATTTCATAATGATAGTTTTTATAAATAACGCATAAAATGCATCAACAGACTGTGTAGTGTTAATTTTTCTGTACAGATATTTATTTTTAAGTCGATATGTTGAAAATTTTGTCTTGTGCTAGAAGTTCTGACAAAAAAAAAAAAAAAATATTACAGTCTATTTTCCATGTTTATATTTTTCATTTTAAATAAAAGTGCCATAGACTGCATAGTACAGGACCTCCGTTTCAAAATACTGTTTCTCCTACATTTCTTTTTATCTATCCTATTGTAAACCATGTTGATTTTTTAATTAATCACTATTTGTATGTAAATATATCTGATTATTATTAATACCATTAATCCATTTGCATGGCTTGGAGACTTAAAAATCTGAAAAATTCTATATCGAAAAACCTTCTATGACGGAATCACATAGGAGATAAAAAATCCTTATAGTTAAGTTCCTTTTATACCAAGTCTGTCGTCTCTTTCGAATGTATTATTTATTTTCAAACATATTATTATATCCATTTTGCACCGATGAAGAAATTTTTCCGCTTAAAACAGGCTTCCGTCATACACACATTCTTGTAACAGGTTTTACAGTACTGTATCACCCCCACCCTAAAAGTGTACTATTATTCTGTAAGTGTACTATTATTCTTTAAGGATAATTTTAATTGTAGAATAATGGTAATTTAAAAATAAAAGCATTTTCGGCAAAAATTGCTGACCTAAGGAGGTTGTTCCTTAAACAGATTTTTGGGATTTCAGGGACGGGTCAATGATTTTCATACAAGTAGAGTTGTGACCGGACCAGAAATTTTCGGTTTTCTTTCGGTCAGAAAATTTGCAAACTTCTATGAAGAATAAAGCACAGGCCCAGAAATAAGTCCAGTTCGGCCTGGTCCGAGCTTCCAGCGAAAGCAAGACCCAGACACGACCCAGAAAACTAATGATCAGACTCGACCCGTCCCGAGTTTGTGTAGACCTCTGAATTGCATTTGAATGGAAAAAACGTGTTCTTAACGGCTGGAAAAAATTTAAATAAAATATGAAAAAAATTGAGCTTGAGTTGGAAATTTCGTTCAAACTCACGGATTTTTTGAACTTTCGTTCAGCTCACGTTCGTTTATCAAAAATTGAATCAAGTTCAACTCAAAGTTCACAGAAAGTGAACTAAGTTCGTGAACTTTCGTTCAGTGAACGCGTTCATACCCAACACTGGTCAAAATATTAATTAGAAATTTCCCTGGGCTAAAAATTCAGAAAACATATTTAAACAAGTAAGAAAAATCATGCGTTAAGCATAGATTATGAAACACTTTCCAACACTTCCTGACTGCTTTAACAGAGCTTCGTTATTTAGGGAAATAAGGTATACAAGAGAACTAAGTAAACATTTTAGAAAACACATAAAACATTTGAAAAACTGATTTCAGTAGTGACCATCCATGGCAAATATGTATTCCAATTCTTTTGAACAGCTCTGTATTGGATCCGCAGGTTGATATATATACTATATAATGGGGAAATTTAGTTTAGCAAGAAAACGAATAACAGGTTGAAATTTCTCTTTCAGCAATTTATACTAATAGACAGAAACATACTTATATACTTTTGTACAACCCTGTAGTTAACCTAGTAGCTTTATGACACGCCACTATTTAGCTAAAGTTTAATTCAAAGTAAAACAGTCTTAAAACTACTGAAATCACATTTCCAAAAATTATCATTTTTGGACAGCTATGTATCCAATTCTTTGCCTGACCCTGTATATAATTTTATCTATGTTCTACAAACATTTCTTAGTAAACTAAATGCAGTTCAGCCTAAAAATGCATAACTCATTTAAAAACCACCTTTAAGCAATTTACAAATATACCCAGTAATCATTACAAATTCTTTTGCGTAACCCTGTATATGAATTACAGCATTTATAGACACCCTATAAAATGCATAAATATAATGAAACATATAAGCACATAACATAATTAAAAATGCATTTCCAGCAATCATCGCTACTGTACAGTACTTCGGATACAATATAGTATCTGAAATCTTTTGTATGTCCCTGTAAATGCTATGCACTTCGTATTATACATGAAATAAGTTATAGTAAACCTGAGCAACGTATATCAATTTCATTACACATGAAATAATTTAACATAATTAAAATACGCCAGAAAATATTCCCTCCACCCGTGTATCATTATGCAACGGAATTCTTTTATGTGGCCCTGTAAATGAATAATAATTATTCTTTGAACCGCATGTTCTACGTAATGCATATTTTAGTGCACTTGATAAATGCATATCAATTTTATTATGTTTGAAAGCATGTAACATCATTAAAAAACATTTTAAATGATTTTTTCCCATAGGCCGGTCCCATGTAATGGAAAACTTTTGACTGCCCCTGTAAATGAACTAAACATAATATAAACTTCATTTGAAATAGGATTCATGCTATGGTAAAGGTCACTAACATCCAAAAATTGCAGAATGATCCGAGTCTATTTACGGGAGTTAGAGCGTGGACAGATGGCCAGACAAACCGAATGCATAAACACTTTTCAACTTTGTTGGAAAGTGTTAAAAAGCGGAACATTCCCAGCTCCATTAAAGAACAAATCAGCTCTGAAGCGTCCGAAGGTTTTTAAAAGCATCTTTATTGTCTACGTAGGGTTCTGCTTATCCTTCCCATTTTAGAAATCCTACAAGAAGTTAGAGGATGAAAAGTTATAAGCAAAATGAATGAGAATGCATCATATAATAAAACACACATAAATGACGCCTGCATTCAACAGTTAAAGGTATATATAAATATTATACACACAATAAATACAATAAACCCGGAGTGAAAAATTAGCCAGAGTGAGGAATCGAACCCGGGACCACAATATGTGGCACCATATTACTGCGCCACATTATGAGCAACGCATTGATATATGTCGCTCAGGTTTACTATAACTTATTGCATGTATAATACGAAGTGCATAGCATTTACAGGGACATACAAAAGATTTCAGATACTATATTGTATCCGAAGTACTGTACAGTAGCGATGATTGCTGGAAATGCATTTTTAATATAAGACCACACTATGCATTCTTTAAAATCAAGAATGCATCATGCTTATCCTGTTTTAAATAAAATGCTTTAAAAAAATCCTAGTTTAATGCATTATTTATTCACTAAAATTAGATGCAAAATTTGCAGACAGATTATGAAATTTTAAAAGCTTGTCGCAGACAGCTACAAAACGTTCTGTCAATGGGTTGGCACCTCATAATGAGTAGGAAAAGTGAAAGGCGAATAAAATAGGTTTATTCTCTTTTCAAAGAGTGGGCGATTAAGATGGGAAGAAAGGGGCAACCTTCCATTTCAAACTGCAGGAGCCAATGGCAACTCCAAAAATTCAATGTCCTGCATAGGATGACGGAAGAAAACAGAAGTAAAAGGGGAAAACCACGCTTTTTGTCTCAAAAGAAGAAGAAGAAAAAAAAAAAGGTGCACATTCGGGATGGTATTTTTAGAATTTCTTCAGGATTAGAGATGGGGATAAGGCATAAAAATTGAGAAGTTGCAAAAAAAAAAGGAAGATTTCAAGACTTACCTCATCGGCTGGTTCGAGACCACTGAACTGAGCAAAAATTTGCTCAAGAGGTTTACGGCAGACGTTGGCCAGAACATTCAGGCGACCCCTGCAAGAAAAAACAAGAAAGAGATGAAGTAAGTAGGGACAGGAGTGTGTGTCATGGATGAAACATTCAGAAAAGAAAGAAGGAAAATGTGTTTTTGAGGGATTCAGTATCATCAAGAAGGGTCATTCCATGTCAAATCAACACACCTATTTTACCTCACCATCTCAGATTTTAATGAACTGTGGCACATAGTTAGTACTTATATAGACTAAGAAAAATACCAATTTTTTTCAAAATATATCTATCCGTTTTAAAAATATGGTTATGTAAACTTTTCAAAAATTGTCAAAAAATGGCAGTTTGACAAATTTTCAAATCATCACAGGGTCTCTCCTAATTAAGATAGGAAGGTGAAAAAAGTGTAATATTGCAGCATTTTGTATGGACTTTAATATGATATGCAACATGATACAGGTTTCAGAAAAAAAAAATTTCAAAATTTAAATTTTAATTTTAAAATTTAAATTGTGAAAAAAACGTTTTTTTTTAAAAATTTCAAAAAATTAGAGAAAGTAAGTTATATTATTGCAAAACATTACAGAAAGTTTCAAAATGGGACAACAATGGGTTCATAGAAAAAATAATTTTTTAAAAATGGGCTTTTTCATCAATTTCAAGTATGATGCGAAAAATCCATGAAAATTTTACTTTTAATGTATGTCACAGGACAGAATTTGAAAAAAAAAAAAAAAAAAGAAAAAAAAAAAAAGAATGTAAATTCAAAATTTTGATTTTATTTTAAAATTTCAAATGTGAAAAAAATTTTTGATTTTATTTTTTTTCTTCAAAAAAATATAGAAAATAAGTTGTAA
This sequence comes from Maratus speciosus, assembly GCA_963932465.1. Classification (NCBI taxonomy): domain Eukaryota; kingdom Metazoa; phylum Arthropoda; class Arachnida; order Araneae; family Salticidae; genus Maratus; species Maratus speciosus. The sequence continues at coordinate 13,511,090 of OZ010797.1, forward strand.
AATGAGACAACAATGTATTCATAGGGGGAAAAAAAATTAAGTGTGATTTTTTTTAAAATACAAACAATCATAGAAAATATGTTGTATTATTGTAAAATAGTATACAATGTTTGAAAATGGGAGAACAGATCCATATTAAAAATAACTTTAAATGAGCATATTTTACTAAATTGGGGTTATATAGAATAAAAGAAAAAGAAAAAACTCATAAAACAAGAAACTCAAAATTAATATTTAATCTGCTATAAATGATGATATAGGAAAGCAGAAAACAATGTTTTTATTAAATAAAATTGTTCAGTTGCTAGGTAATCCTAATGTATAATTTATGTTTTCATATAAAATTCTGCAAAATAATACTTTCACACCTTCCTATCTTAATTAGAAGGGATTTTTTGGTAACCACTCTCTGTCTGTAGGTCTGGCCTGTCTCAAACTGTCAAGGGTTTGTTATCTATTGACTACTTGAGATAAGACAGATCAAAGGTCAGCCATGGGTATCACCAGTCAACAGCACTGCAATCAGTATAATCTTGGAATCAGTTCTGTTTGGATGTAGAATGAAGAATATTAGTATATTGATCAGTTTTGGTTTCAGAATATAGGAATATTCTTTTTCATTTAAAATAGTGTTCTTTCTTTTTTATGTGAATGAGTTTTCACAAAGTTTCTAAAGTTTTTCAGGATATTTTATGCAAGAACTTTTTAAAACTTTGTGTTTCTTAGTTTAAAGATTAAATTCTGTTTTGTAATGTGGATTCTTTTAAAAGTACATTTTCAACTGCAGTTTATTTGATTCTGTGAGAAGAATTTAATAGAGGTCCGATTGAAATAAGAAATGGCACAATGTCAGTTTTCAAATGTTACTTGTTTCAATCCATTTAAGAAAAGTAATCACACCATAAGGGATAAGAAAAAGTTAAGAAAGGTTACAAATTGGATATGTGATTTGTATCCTGATTTGCCCAAACATGCAAAAGTTTGTGATTACTGCCGGAAAGAATTAGCAAAGTTAAAAGATCAGAGCACTTCTACTCATCAAGAAGAAGAAATTTCAGATTCAGAAGATCCTAGCTTTTCTGCTGAATCACATGTGATCGCAACATTAAATTCTTCACTATATGAATTAGGAGAGTCCCCTATCGATAGGAAAAAAATTAAATCAAAACAATATGCAAGTAAAAAAGTTAAAACAATAGACTCAGCCCTAAAAAGAAATTTGTTTGTATCAGCAAAAGAGTCTTCAGAAAGTGATAATGCTGAAGATTTAGATAAAACAGTTTTGCAAAATCTTATAGAGAATTTTTCAAATACAACAAGTAGGACAAAAAAACTTATGATATTGACTTGCCTACCGGAAAGTTGGGGTATCAGAAAAATCATGCGTGAGTTTAACGCACCTAACTATATGGTACGTCAATCAAAAAAACTGTTGAAAGAAAAAGGAATATTGGAAACCCCAAATTCTAAGCCAGGTAAAAATCTTTCTACTGAGATAGTTAACACGGTCACTTTATTTTATGAAAGTGATGAGATAAGCAGATCAATGCCCGGAATTAAAGATTGTATCAGTATCACTGACCAAAGTGGAAACAAAGTAAAAGTTTATAAAAGGCTCATTTTATGCAATCTAAAAGAGGCTCATGTACTATTCAAAGAAAAGTTTCCAGACTTAAAAATTAGTTTTTCTAAGTTTGCAGAGCTCCGTCCAAAGCGTTGCATTTTGGCTGGGTCAAAAGGTACACACACAGTTTGTGTTTGCACGACTCACCAAAATGTCAAGTTAATGATAGAAAACGTTAAAATGGGTGCAATTACCAATGCCGAATTGCCAACTTACAAACATTGCATATCAAAAATGTTGTGCAATCCACCGTCAATAGACTGCAACATGTCTGAATGCTCATCTTGCCCTGGTGATTTTGAAATACGGAATATTTTAGAGAAATCATTCGAGGATAATTTAATAGAAAAAGTCACATTTAGACAGTGGGTTTCTGTAGATCGCTGCAATTTAGAGACTCTGCAGAAATCATCAGCAGAATTTATTGAATATTTTTGTGACAAACTGTCAACCTTGGTTAGACACGATTTCATTGCAAGACAGCAATCATCTTTTATGAATCAAGTAAAAGAAAATTTGAAAGAATCAGAATTTGCTGTTGTGCTTGATTTTTCTGAAAATTACAGCATGGTTATTCAAGATGAAGCTCAAAGTTACCACTGGGCTAATGAACAAGCCACAATTCATCCGTTTGTAGTGTACTACAAAAGGGAAAATACAGTTGAGCACTTAAACTATGTTGTAATTTCAGACTGTTTGGAGCATAATACTGTTGCTGTGTACACCTTCCAAAAGAAATTCATTAAATTTCTCGAAAATAAATTTCAAAAAGCCCCAACAAAGATTTTCTATTTTTCAGATGGATGTGCTGCCCAGTATAAAAATAAGAAAAATTTCTCCAACCTATGTTTTCATAAAGAAGATTTTAATATTGAAGCTGAATGGCACTTTTCAGCCACAGCTCATGGGAAAGGGCCTTGTGATGGACTGGGTGGCACAATTAAGAGACAGGCAGCAAGAGCTAGCTTACAGCGACCTTATGAAAATCAAATAGTAACACCTCTTCAATTACATAAATGGGCCGAATCCAATTTTTCTTCAAAAATAACCTTTGCATTTTCAACACAGGAAGATTACATTAATTCAGAAATATTTTTAAAAGATAGGTTCAACAAAGCAGTTACCATTAAAGGAACACAGCAATATCATGCTTTCATTCCGGATAAATTAAATACATCAGACATATTTGTTAAATCATTTTCTGATTCTTCAAAATCATTTAAAGTAATAGTTTCAAAATCTGATGATAAACTATCATTATCAGATTGCAATGGATATATCACCGCTGCATATGACAAGCATTGGTGGCTTGCATATATCCTGGATAAAGATGAAGAACTTGATGAGCTTAAGGTCACATTTTTACATCCACATGGGCCATCTTCATCATTTTCTTATCCTAGCAAGCCAGATGTTCTATGGGTGCCACTTATGGATGTTTTATGTTCTGTTGAGCCTCTAACACCAACTGGGAGAACTTATGTTTTAACTAAAAAAGACATTTTGAAATCCAACAATTCATTGTCCAAAGTAATTCAATAACAAGAATTGTTAAAGGATTTGCATTGGTAAGGTTTTGTGTTATTTAACAATTTGACAATTTTGTACACCGTTATTTGAACTGACTGTAGTGTATCATATTGTATTATACATTTATCATATTACATTATGCATCATACTTTTTTTTATATTATATACTATTATACTTAAAATTGATGAAACTTTTTAAACACTATTTTTCCTATGAACCCATTGTTGTCCTATTTTCAAATTTCAAAATTATTGTAAAACTGTATATACTGTTTTACAATAATATTACTCATTTTTTAAATTATTTGAAACAAAAAAAAAGTTTTTAAGTCTTTATATTTGAACTATTTTAGTATATAATTGTATTATATTGTATCATATTACATTGCATCATATTGTATTGTGCTGTATCACTTGAAATTGATGAAAAATCCAATTTTTAAAAAATTATTTTTTCTATGAACCCATTGTTGTCCCATTTTGAAACTTTCTGTAATGTTTTACAATAATATAATTTACTTTTCCTAATTTTTTTAAATTTTTTAAAAAAACGTTTTTTTTACAATTTAAATTTTAAAATTTAAATTGAAATTTTGAAAATTTTTTTTTCTAAAACCTGTATTATGTTGCATATCATATTAAAGTCCATACAAAATGCTGCAATATGACACTTCTTTCACCTTCCTATCTTAATTAGGAGGGACCCTATGATGATTTGAAAATTTGTCAAACTGCCATTTTTTGACAATTTTTGAAAAGTTTACATAGCCATATTTTCAAAACGGATAGATATATTTTGAAAAAATTTGGTATTTTTCTTAGTCTATATATGTACTAACTATGTGCCATCGTTCATTAAAATCTGAGATGGTGAGGTAAAATTTTTTCAAAAAGTGTGTTGATTTGACATGGAATGACCCAGAAATCAGAAATTTATGAAACAAAATTTTAAATACATATTATTGTTTTAACTGAAAATTTTAAACATTTTTTATTCCCTAACATACTGTACAGTTTAAACTGAACCAAATCAATACCATTATTTTCTAATGAAGCTGTATATATATATCAATGCAAAAACCCTTGACGGGTTAAAAGTTTCTGACGCAGCACTTTATCTTATGCTCTAAGAATTTTAAATATGGAACTTAAAAATACTGATATCAAATTTTGAGTGACGTTATGCTATTTCTTATCGCATGTGCAAAAGTTATGTTCAACATGAAAAGCTGCATAAAATTTTATTCGCTGTTGCTTTATCATTTACATCTCTCATAAATTCAAAATATGAGTTTTAAAAGATATGATATAAAATTTAAGTGACGCCTTGATGTGACTTTAAAAGGTTTGTTTTAAAATTCAATTTAAATTATTTTTGACTTGGTTAAAATATTTTTTTACATCTACACAATACTTTTAATTTTCCAATTCACTGTTAAATATATCACTTTCATTGAATCTATACTATGCATTGAAATGTATTTATTTCAATAAATTGATTTATCTTTTGTGTTACGCTATTCAAAATTGTGAGTAAGATTTATGTAAATGGTTTATTTGCGTCAAACTATCCTTTTTCATACATTTCACGTAGTTTGGACACAATGACGCAAAGAAACCATTTACATAAATCTTACTCACAATTTTGAATAGCGTGACACAAAAGATAAATCAATTTATTGAAATAAATACATTTCAATGCATAGTATAGATTCAATGAAAGTGATATATTTAACAGTGAATTGGAAAATTAAAAGTATTGTGTAGATGTAAAAAAATATTTTAACCAAATCAAAAATAATTTAAATTGAATTTTAAAACAAACCTTTTAAAGTCACATCAAGGCGTCACTTAAATTTTATATCATATCTTTTAAAACTCATATTTTGAATTTATGAGAGATGTAAATGATAAAGCAACAGCGAATAAAATTTTATGCAGCTTTTCATGTTGAACATAACTTTTGCACATGCGATTATAAATAAAACAAAAATAAAATGATGAAATAAATACAAATATATTTTTTAAGAAATAGCATAACGTCACTCAAAATTTGATATCAGTATTTTTAAGTTCCATATTTAAAATTCTTAGAGCATAAGATAAAGTGCTGCGTCAGAAACTTTTAACCCGTCAAGGGTTTTTGCATTGATATCATTACTTTTTTGAGGTTAGTGATAAAATGATTAAAAAAAAGATACTTATGGAATTTAATGCAGATTTAATTTTTACTATTTTATTACAATTTTCCTTATAGCAGTTTGTATATAAAAACAAGTGGGTAAGTATAATCGCAGATCGCACAGAGGGTTTCATTTGATATTCCTTTAAAAACACTTTATCCTTAAATTAATAAATCCAAAATGTTAATTTATAATTATTAAATCCTTACATAGATGGTGCACCAATAGTTCCAATTTTCATGGGGCAGGGAACGCACTCTTTTAAACAAACCACCTTCCAATTGAAGTCATCAAAAACCAAGTTGAATAAGCCAGACCTTGTTGTGTTGTTTGACAAATAGCAGTCTCATGTCCCCTCCTTCCCCCCCTTTTTCAAAATTTTTCAGACCAGTACCTAAGAATGGAACCGAAATAGTTTTTTCTCTTCAGAAATTACGATAAAAAAATAGTATGCAGTACTCATAAATTTACTTTAATGCTATATAGGGTGATTATTAAGTTAATTATAACGTTTGGAATCTGTTGCATTGATGTCCGAAAGGTAGTTTCTGAGTTATGGAAGCTGGACCCATAAGGCGCCATAGACAGGCAAAGCCCGCTAGTGTCTATCATAATTATATCGGCCATGTGGACTAATTGCGATATTTAATCAAAATAGTCCCACCCCCCTCCTCATCCCCGGAAATATAACAAATACAAAATGTGTCTTTATAAACCTATCGTCAAATAGGTTTTTATTTCTTTTTCCCTAAAAAAAAACATGATTTTTATATCCGTAACGTAAATAGCGGACGAAGCCCGCTAGTTCCTATCATAATATATATTTTTAATAATTTTATATAGTCTATAATAAAAATCAGACTTAAAATAGTCTAGTTCCATGAGTACTTGTAGTGTCAGTTACATGCTACGATTTTTGGATACCAGTATTTTAGAATGGGAAAATGTGATTTATTTTATCGGAGATATCTCATTAATTGAATAAGGTGAAGCAAACTTTTTGAAAAAAAGGTGGCCAACAAGCATGGCAGTTATCAGCTATGTGACTTTGTGCTAAAGTCCATTAATTTGATCTGCTTTAAAAAGATTACGGAAGATTGAATTATAGTAGAACCTGGATTAACCGAGCCGATAACAAAGTCTGATTTTTTTTTTCCCTTTTGAATGAGCCTTAAAAATAACCACACTCTTTAGCTCACTGTCCGTGCTATACAGGCCCTTCTGCCCCCAAAAGCACTCAACTCCAAAGAAACATTGGACCCTGAGAAGTCAATAGCGAAAAATGCTTTGTTTCCAGTGGCTGTGTGAACTTTCGTAAATTTTTCAATTTGCATTTTAAAATTTACTACTGGTAGTTGATTTTCTTTTTAAATTTGTTAAGCTGTGAAACAGAACTTTACATATATTTATTTTTATTATTTAAAAAACGTTCTATATATATTTTTTAAAGAGATGTTAAATTCGCAAGCACGGCGAGTTTTTACACACAGTTTCTATTAACCGAGATTTCCGATTCTGATTTACTAACAGTCCCAATTAGCTCGGATAATCGAGGCTGCTCTGTATAATTAAAAAATCAATGGCGATCTTACTGTAAACGGGTTTCCCTTTTACTGAGGGATTTCAAGACCGAATCAGCTGATGTTAGTTCCTGTTTCCGTGCTTGATTAAATAAGATTAGTTAAACATTTGAAAATTACCAAATATAAAAGGAACTAAGTCAACAGAGTCTTTGCTTTATGGTATTTTTTAACAACGCTACAAGAAAATGATTTTAAATAAGAGATTTTAAATGTAACGTTTTAAATCTGACATAATTTTCACCAAACTTTCCTTTCTCTTTGTAACATTCAACTGAAAATATTTTTATTATTAGAAAGATAATATTATTATTTGCGCTACCTTAAAATTGGCAACTATAGTTAAAAATATCATCTCGAAATTTGAAATAAATCTCTCATATAAATATATTTTTTAATTTAAACTGTTTTGCAATATTATTATTTGACCACTTTGGCCAATATGACGTAATTTCCTCCATTTACGACTTTTAACACATATCAATGAATTTATTATTTAAAAATTTTCTTTTTCTTTTAATATTCACGTGTAAATATAATTTTTATGATGTAATTTTCAATGTCTTCCTGCTTTTAATGCGTAATCATTTAATTCTAATTTGAAAATAATTGATTATTTTATAATTTTCTTTCATTTTAAGTAAGCATGTGTAAAAACAATTTTTATGACGTAATGTTTAATATTTTCCTGCTTTTAACACGTTATCATTTAATTCTAATTTAAAAGGATATTTTTCTGTTTATAATAGTCACGTGTGAATAAATTTTTAATTTAAAGGATATATTATTCTTTGCGCTGTTTTAACAACTAGGGGGCTCGGCCCCCTACGAGCTACGCTTGCCAACCCCCGTCCAGACACCGCAGACTCTAAATGCACGCTAATTTGATCGGCTTTAAAAAAATTTCGAAAGATTGAATTATAATTTTAAAAACAGTGGCGATCTCCCTATAAACGAATTTCTATTCATTTCTCTTTGATTGGGGAATTTTAACGCCAAATCCGCTGCGGTACTACTTGATTATCCTGTCCACCAATTTCGCCAAATTATATAAATCGCCAAACCACTCGCCAAATTATACAAATTGATATAATTTTTATTTTAAATAACGAAAGAACAAATAAATTCGTACAACATTAATAAAAACACAAATAAAACGTCGAAATAAAAATAACTTGATGACGTATACACGTGTAACAACATTTCAAAATAAGCTAATATAAAAGGAATTAAGTAAAGAGAGTCTTTGTCTCCTGGTATTTTTTAACAAAGCGAAAAGAAAGTTCTTTTAAATGAGACATTTTAAATTAATTCTCAAAATATCAAATAAATGTCTAGCGCAATTTCTAAATTTAAACTTTTTTGCACTATTATTTTGTGTTCATTTTATGTAATAACTATAATGTGACGTAAATATGACGTAATTTCTCCTAAGACTTCTAACGCATGTTAATGAATTTATTATTTTACAATATCCTTTCTCTTTTAAAATTCACGTGTATACTTTTTATGACGTAATTTTTAATAAGTTCCTGCTTTTTATACGTAATTATTTAATTCTAATTTGAAAGTTCTTTTCCTGTTTACAATAATCACGTGTAAATAAGTTTTTAATTCGAAGCAAACATTATTGCTTGCGCTTTTTATACAGTTGGCAACAGTTTAAATTAGCACAATTTTCTGAAATCTGTAAAAAATATCTCTAGAAATGCTGAAAATTTGAATTTAAAATTGAAATAAAACCTGAAAAAATGAGTGAAATTAAAAAAATTAATGCAATCCGCACTCCGGCAAATTCTAGCGCATAAAATGATCTAAAAATGATTACACTGCCATGTATAACTTTTGCTGCTATAAAACTTTTTTAGTGGAACGATTTTGTCCAACTTTAGCATTAAATAACTCTTAAAATAATTCTTCGATTTGAAAACTGGCTGCATCAGCCTGTTTATCAAACATTTCTGTATAAAACCACCGATTTTCATATTTTTGTATGCATTATTTTTGTTAATATTAACGAAGAAAGGCCTCCGGTCACAAAAAAATCAAAACCGGCGGCGGCGGTGACAGCGGTAGTTACTTTTTTTTAGAATAGAGAGATTGGCAACAATTTAAAATAACCTTTTCTAAGATATGTAAAAAATATCTCTGGAAATTCTGAAAATTTTAATTTAAAATTGAAATAAACCGTCAAAAAATTAGGCAAGTTAAAAATAAGAAATGCACTCTGCAAACTTCATTTTCATTCAATTTAATCATTCAATAGAAACTCGATTAAATTCCCATGTATATTTTTTTTTCCTATGAGACTTTTTTAATGAGACAATTTTATCCAGATTTAACATTAAATATCTCTTAAAATAATTCTTTGATTTAAAAACTGTCTACTTCAACGTTTTTATCAAACATTTCTCTATAATACTACCCATTTTAATATTTTTGTATGCAGTAATTTTCTTAATATTTGCGAAATAGACCTCTAGTCACAAGAGATTCTTTCAAAGCGGGGAAGAGCGTTAGTTTTTTTTTTTTTTTTTCCCGAATAAGAGACAAAATGTAGTACGCAATTGCGTCAAAAGATGGCGACACCAGAATTCTGATATGCTTATTATGTAAACTGTAAATATTGCAAAGTTAAATAAAAACAATTGTCTCGGGGTTATCAAACTTCATTGATATTTATAAATAAAACATTTCAACTAAATTATTTATTATAAAAGAATTATTACATCACAATAGTTTTTATGCAAGGAAAATAATAATTATAATAATAATATGGATGTCAGTGATTATATATTGATTGACTGTCATAATAATAAAAAATGATATTATAAAAAGAAGAGCTGAAATGAATTATTTTTTTACGTTTCTGATCGTGTGATTTATATTCAAATAATAATTATTAATGTATATTTTTTGTAAAGTGATTGAAATTAAATATATTTATAAAATTTATGGTAATATTTTTATTGTTGAAAAATTGCCAAGAAATAATCATCATCAAATTGGGGTCATTATAATTGTAATTTTATTTAACTTAATAGCAATTAAAAAATTACAAAGGAACTGAGAATAATGGTCAACTAGCAGACTTTAAAAAAAAAAAAAAAAACACATTCACATGTGAAAACACGTACCAGAGAGTATCGAACTGCCAATCTTAAGATCAGTAGACGATGGCCCTTAACCACTCAGCCAGTGGGAAGACAAAATTTTTCTCCCCAAAAGTGGTTAAAAAGAAAGCATGTGTATGAATACAGTGTCATGCATTTTCGGTGAAATTTCCATAGAATGGCGAAGAAATATAGTCCGATTTTTCATGCGCATTATAAAACAAACAAGAGTCTTGCTGGAAACAAGTAAATTGTTATTTGGTTCATCTGAAACATATTTATTTGATTTTTAAAAAATCGCCCGTGTCATTTTCGAGAGAAAAAAAAATCGAATTATTTAATGAACGAGAGTTTTTCCAGAAAAAAGAAAAGTGTTATTCACCTCGCCTTAATCACATTTATATTATGTATCAATTTAAAAGTAATCGTTAGAACCGTTTTCGAGATTTTCAAATTAGGAACTTCCTCGATATCATACCAACGTTTTCACTTTAAAAATGGCTATTTAGATCTCAAAATATACTGCACGTAGAAATGTAAAAATTTCAGTATACGATTAGACTGCAGATATAAGACTGTTCTAGAAAATTCAGAACAATAAGACCTATATCTGCTGAGTTATTAAAAGGCGGCTTTTCGCGTTTTCTTTGATGACGAGTTAGCTGTATATATGAGTTCCGCCATCTACGAATTCTATGATACGATACAATACGATTTTAACGATACAATACGATTTTAGGCTTAAGGCTGCGTCACTCGGAATACTACCGTCTTCCATGATAACCAAGTATTTAAATTAGACAGTTCAGTGTCTGTTCTGAATTAATAATGTCCCTCATAATCTACAGTTAAAAATAAAAAAATCAAACATAAAGCTTGGAAAAGATATTTGTTTTCTTCTTCGGCTAAAAAAGTCACTATCAGAGACAAAAATTCTTTATTTACAAAACAACACAGTTAGAAATTTCATTTGCACTTATTTTGACTGAAAATATCAAAAATACCTTGCACAGTGATATTTTGAAAATAAATATCAAATATAGAAAAGCATTGAAAATAGCACACATCTTGATATTTTGAAAATAAATATTGAAGTAATATGAAAATATCAAAAATCTTGATATTTTCAAAATAAATATCGGATATATATCAAGATATATATCAATGAACCCTGGCTGCCACCCATGCCACACTGTAATAATTTTAAAAAATATCTACCCTATCTACCCTATATATATAAAATCCTAATGAATCAAATTGAAACAAATTTATGTAACGATTCTATGAAACAACTGATTAACCAACTGATTACGTTTCACGGCGATTTCTCCTAAAATATGGAATAGTTTGCGATGAAATTAACACCAAAAATCCGTATTGATCCACAGATCTCAAAACTGGTATTAGAATTTTAAAATTAGAATTAGTTTTCGAAATATTAATTTTTTCTAATTTTAAATACTTTTTTTCTAATGATGCAACTCAAATTTTAATCATAACAGATACTTTTTTTCATATTTTAGAAAAGGTTATTTTAAATTAATTTGGTGACGAGTTTGGCCTCCCTTAAATGTATGCTAAGAAATGCATCATGTTACTTTTATTCAGAATTCAATTTGTATTTCACTATCATTTTATTTAATACAAAATTTTCATTTAAAATTGAAACCTTTAAAATAAATGGCTTTTACTACATTTATTTTTTTAAACGAAACTAAAAAAAAAATATTAGACACAGATGTCATATACGCAACGGGGTACCTAATTGGCGCCAAAATGGCATTATTTTGACTGACATGGTAACCCAGCTATTGTTGCTTATTTATTAATAAATGTTTATTTGAATTTATTTTCTTTTTATTTACAAAAAATGTTATAAATTGTTTTGTTCTATAGTTATTAATTATTTTTTTTTAATTTATTGTTATTTCATTTTAAAAATAACAGAAAATAATTTAAAAATACATATGTAACAGGTATTTGAAAACGAGGTTTTCGCCAAATTGTTGTAAAAAAAAAAATAACGCCAAACCTGGTGCATATGTGACAATGCAACAAATCATGAGACTTAATTTCCATTTCAAAGCAACGTTTTAATGTTATTACTTCTCCCGTTGACCAATTTCGCCAAATTATACAAATTGACATATTTTTTTATTTTAAATAACAAAAGAACAAATAAATTAGTATAATATTAATAAAAATACAAATAAAACATCGAAATAAAAATCACTTGATGGCATGAACATGTGTAACTTCCTTAAAGTCAAGTGAATGTGATATTTACAATCAACCATTAATGGCATTTAATCTTATAGTTTGGCGACAGATTTTTGGTCGATGGGATAACTAAGTAGCACCGTTTTAATTTACCACTCGAAAAATAAAAAAATGCTAACTGGCGAGTTAAAAAAAAGCTATTGGCGAGATTTTCACCCGGCTAACATAAAAGTACCAGGAATTTTTTGTGATCATGGCAACTTTTATGTAGTTTTATTTGAAAAAATAATTCTTTAATCAAAATGGAAACCTTTCTTATAAAAAGCGAAGGAATCAGCCTGTTGTTTATGTCAGTTACATGACTTGGACTTTTATAATATAAACGAAATAATGGGGATAGAATAATATTCGGCGACTTATCACACCTGTGGCTGGCTAACATTAAAGTACCAAAATGGCAGCCTGGAATATAAAAAGCGAAGGGATCCGCCTGGAGCTGCTGGTGATAGTCACATGACTTAGGCTATTATTATAGAAGAGATTGTTTCAAATTTTAAAAACAGCGCAAAGAATAATATTTCCTAACGATTAAAAATTTATTTTCACGTGACTATTAAAAACAGAAAAAAACCCTTTAAAATTATTATTAAATGAGTACGTGTTAAAGGCAGGAAAATATTGGAAATTATGTCCTGAAAATTGTATTTACACGTGAATATTAAAAGGGAAAGGAAACGTTAAAATAATAAATACATTAATATGTGTTTAACCCTTTCACGGACAAGGCACTTCTATTCGTAAAATCTTGAAATCAGTGAATGGCACCAGAATTTACAAATAAATTTCAAAATACAAAAATGCTTTTGTTCACTTACTTAATAAAAAGGAAATTTTCATCCCAATATTCTGATGCTAATGTGGCATTTAAGAATTAAAATTAAGTGGTCCAAAAATGAATCACCACCCTTGAAGGGGTTAAAGCAGCAAATTTTAGTAATTGTATTATGTCAATTGTTTTATAACGCTGTTGAAAAATACCGAGAGACAAAGACTCTGTTTACTTAATTCATTTTATTTTAGCTTCTTTTCAAATGTTTAACTGATCTTCTTTAACAAAACACGAAAATAACCATTGGTTGTCTTAACAGCAACTGATTCTAACTAAAATTTTTGCAATCAAAGGGAATTGAATGGAAACCCGTTTACAGGGAGATCGCTACAGATTTTTTCAGTAAAATTCAATCTTCTCTAATCTTTTTAAAACCGATCAGATTAGCATGCTTTTAGATTCTACAGTGTCTGAACGGGGGTTGGCGAGCGTAGCTTGCAGGGGGCAGAGCCCCCTAGTATCTATATTATAAAAGACAAACATATCTGTGCGTAACGCATACGTCATTCTGCGAATGGCAACACATTGAAATTGGAATGAAATTTCGCTTTTGCAATTTTTGCTACAGCAAATTTTTAAGCTTCTAAACATCCCACATTTTAAAGGTTTACACCATCGTATGCAGAAAAAAATGCACTTTTAAATGCAATTTGTTTGAAAGCTGTATCTCAATTTATTTTTGAGATATTAATTTTTTTATAGTTTTTAATACCAATTTTCTAATTGTGGCAACTGAAGTACTTCATTTCTATTAAAAGTGGATTAGTTATCTTTATTGATTATATTCTTACTGATGCCATTTTCTCATTACAATTAAAAATATATTTTTACAAATTTGAACAGAAAATGACGTTACGTTTTAAAAAAGACACAATTTCCCTGATGATGCTGTTATATTTCACTATTTTTTCATTTCACTGATATTGAGTTTGAGTCAATAGGCAAAATATTTCAGCGACTAAAAATGACGTCATATTTAAAAGTAAACGATAATTTTATTTTATAAAACGAGATATTTCTCCTTGAATGCGTCTAAAAGTTATAAATTTCTGGAATTTTTACGCGCAGGTACAGAGATTATACTAAGACCTCAAATGACGGGTGGAAATTTTAACATGAAAAGTTGTAATAGTTAACAAACGTGACTTCAAGATTGAAAATATATTTATTAATAACCTATTGCGCATTAAAATGTTTTTAAATGGTTAATATGGATGTGAAACGTGGAAAATTACTTGATTTGGTTTACATGTGAAGGTAGAAAAATTCTATGATTATGTCAAGGTGAAATCATTTTTGCGGATTTTTCATTCCGTAATACCAAGCATCAATTAATAACTTAATCAAAATTACTTATCTTGATTATATTTTACTGATGACGTATATGAATTAAGTTTAATTTTTCAATAATTTTAACAGTTGAAGTTTATGGAAAAAGTATTTTGTTAATTTTAGGTTAAAATATGTCTTTGGAGAGATTAACAAGTGTAAGATGGATTTTTTATTCTAATTATTGTTGTTGATGTATTATAAATTTGATGCAACAGTTCCTTTGTAAACATTTTCTTTCGTCGAAATTCGGCGGGTTCCACCTCGTATATATAAAATCCTAATGAAATGAATTTATGAAACGACTGAAACGTAACGAATTTATGAAACGATTCTATGAAACAACTGATTATGTTTCGTGGCGATTTCTCCTAAAATATGGAATACTTTGTAATGAAGTTAACACCAAAAATTGGTATTGATCCGCAGATCTCAAAACAGGTATTAGAATTTTTAAATTCAAAATAGTTTTCAAAATATTAATTTTTTTCTAATTTTAAATACTTTTTTCTAATGATGGCAACTCAAATTTTAATAACAGATACTTTTTTTTTCATATTTTAGTAAAGGTTATTATTTTAAACTAATTTGGCGACCCGTTTCATCTCCCTTAAATGTATGCTAAGAACAATGCTCTTTTCTTTTGTATTTCATTATCATTTTATTTAATACAAAGCATTCATTTAAAACTGAAAAGTTTAAAATTAATGGCTTTCACTTCTTTCTTTTTCTAAAACGAAACGAAAAGAAAAAATATTAGGCGCAGATGTCATATACGCACCAAGATGCATATACGACACTAATGGTGCTAAATGGCGTTATTTTGCCTGATATGGTAACCCGGCTATTGTTGCTTACTTAATAAATGTTTATTTACATTTTTTTTTTTTTTTTTTTTAATTAAAAAAATTTTTATAAATTGTTTTGTTCTATAGTTAATTTTTTTTAAATTTATTTATGGTTATTTCATTTTAAAAATAATAGAAAATAATTTAAAAATACATATGTAACTGGTATTCAAAAACGAGGTTTTCGCCAAATTGTCGTAAAAAACATGCCAAACCCGATTAAATAATGCAACATTTAATTGACATTTTATTAAATGTCCTGACATTTAATTTCAAATTCAAAGCAATGTTTTAACGGTACTACTTAGTTATACTGTCGACCAATTTCGCCAAATTATATAAATCACCAAACCACTCACCAAATTATGTAAATTGACGTAATTTTTATTTTAAATAACAAAAGAACAAATAAATTAGTATAACATTAATAAAAATAAAACATTGAAATAAAAATCACTTGATGGCGTAAACACGTGTAACTTTGCATAAAGTCAAGTGAATGTGACATTTATAATCAACCATTATTGGCATTTAATCTTATAGTCCGGCGATAGATTTTTGGTCAATGGGATAACCAAGTAGTACCATTTCAATTTACCACTCGAATAATAAAAAAATTGCTAACTGGTGAGTTTAAAAAAAGCTATTGGCTAGATTTTCACCCGGCTAACATAAAAGTACCAAGAATTCTTTGTGATCATGGCACTTTTAGTTTTATTCGAAAAAATAACTGATTCTTTAATCAAAATGGAAACCTTTCTTATGAAAAGCGAAGGGTTGTAATTGTGGCAGTTACATGACTTGGGCTATTATAATATAAGTGAAATGATGGCGATAGAATAATATTTGCCGATTTATCGCCTGTGGCTGGCTAAAATTAAAGTACCAAAATGGCCGCCTGGAATATAAAAAATGAAGGGATCCTGCCGGAACTGTTGATAATAGTCACATGACTTAGGCTATTATTATAGAGATTGTTTTCAATTCTAAAAACAGTGCAAAGAATAATATTTCCTAACGATTAAAAATCTATTTACACATGGCTATTAAAAACAGAAAGAAAAAAAAAAACTTTAAAATTACTATTATGATCATGGCACTTTTAGTTTTATTCGAAAAAATAACTGATTCTTTAATCAAAATGGAAACCTTTCTTATGAAAAGCGAAGGGTTGTAATTTGTGGCAGTTACATGACTTGGGCTATTATAATATAAGTGAAATGATGGCGATAGAATAATATTTGCCGGTTTATCGCCTGTGGCTGGCTAAAATTAAAGTACCAAAATGGCCGCCTGGAATATAAAAAATGAAGGGATCCTGCCGGAACTGTTGATAATAGTCACATGACTTAGGCTATTATTATAGAGATTGTTTTCAATTCTAAAAACAGTGCAAAGAATAATATTTCCTAACGATTAAAAATTTATTTACACATGGCTATTAAAAACAGAAAGAAAAAAAAAAAAATTTAAAATTACTATTAAATGAGTAAGTGTTAAAAGTAGGAAAATATTAAAAATTATGTCTTGAAAATTGTATTTACACGTGAATATTTAAAGAGAAAGGAAACTTTAAAATAATAAATACATTAATATGCATTTAACCCTTTCAGGTGCAAGGAACTTCTATTCGTAAAATGTTGAAATCAGTGAATGGCACCAGAATTTACAAATAAATTTCAAAATACGAAAATGCTTTTGTTCCCTTACTTAATAAAAGGAAAATTTTCATTCCAATATTCTGGTGCCAATATGGCATTTTAGAATTACAATTAAGAGGTCCAAAAATGAACCACCGCCCTTGAAGGGGTTAAAACAGTAAATTGTAGAAAATTGTATTATGTCAATCGTTTTATAACGCTGTTAAAAAATACCGGGAGGCAAAGACTCTCTTTACTTAATTCATTTTATTTTAGCTTCCTTTCAAATGTTTAACTGGTCTTCTTTAATCAAACACGAAAACAACCATTGGTTGTCAAATTTTTGCAATCAAAGGGAATTGAATGGAAACCCGTTTACAGGGAGATCGCTATAGGTTTTTTGATTATAATACAATCTTCTCTAACCTTTTTAATACCGATCAAATTAGCGTGCTTTTAGATTCTGCGGTGTCTGAACGGGGGTTGGCGAGCATACCTTGCAGGAGGCAGAGCCCCCTAGTGTATATATATATATATATGTTACATTATTAGATCTAATTCCGTGATTTCCTTATCTTATTCTAAATTACTACTTTATATTCACTAAATCTTTATTATTAAATAATCTCTCTCGTTAACTCTGTTAAATTCCCTTTAATTTAATGTCTCACTTGTCTAAATTTCTTTAATATTACACTCTTAGTATTCTTAAATTAAATGTTTCTTTTCCGTGCCTTTTTTCTTTCGAGAATATTCTTTTAGCTTCCAATTTTACTTTCCCGCGCATTTCTGAGGTTATCCTTTTTCCCTCCAAATTCATCCGCTAGCTCTGTCCGCACTCTTTATATGACGTGACATTCTTAATTGCCGAAACGTCAGTGAAGGCTTACTGTGGAGACACGAAAAGTTTTAGTTTCTGTTAGTCTGTCTGTCTGTTCCACGATAACTGCCACAAAAAGCATCCGATTGGCTTGAAATTCATTGGACATGTTGATGAGGTACACGGACTTAGCTGTATAGTTTTTGGTTTAATTTGGTCCATTCGTTCGGGAAATATGGAACATTTTAATTTTCTCTATAATGCTTTTCTATGGCAAGTCAGACGATTTTCAGATTTTCATTTGTTGAAAGAAATGGCTCATATGAAAAATGGATTTAAAAGGTAAATTTTTGATGCTGAAATTTTTAAATAAGATTATTAAATTATTCCAATTAGTTTGAAATTTTGTCAATATATTTGCCAGATTTTTTTAATTAGGTTTATAATATCGAGGTTAATTTTATGCATGTTTTCCAATAATATAAAGGATTTTGTTTTATCAATTTGACATAATGCATATTTCATTTTTTTCCTTTTCTTTCATCTGTTGCCTAGCAACGTATTTGGTCCTAATAATATTAGTATAGTTGCGTGTAGGACTGGGCGATGTAGAAATTTCTTAAATCGATTTATCATCTATCCAACATCGCGATTTAACACCGATTTTACATTTTAGAATATGGAAGCCTATTTTTTAATTTTTAGTAACAAAATACGATCTTTATGTGCCCCCCCCCCCCTCCTGTATTATTTAGTATACTTGGCTTTTAATTTGTCAAATAATTTTGATAAGAGGTATATTTTATACATAAAAAAGCTTTGAATGTCCCAAAACACTAGTTTTTTTTTTTTTTTTTCCATTTTAAAAATTAGTGACCTATTGTAATACATTTTATAAACTCATTCTATAAGAAGTAACATAAAAGAAAATGATTTTTTTTTTTATTATTATTATTATTATTTTTGTCTGTTATGCATGCTACAATCTAAATTCCTTAAGGGGGGGGGGGGCTTCCCCTAGCCCACTCAAATAGCACTTCATTGCTAACAGCCTACATACACTTTTTTTTTTTTTTTTTTTTACAGACACAGATTTAAAAAGTTACTGAGGTAAAACAGAAGCATATTAAAAGACTTCAATGATGAATTTAACTATTCATTTACCATGATGAGAAAAGTAGTAAAAAAAAAAGGGGGGGGGAGATATGAGAAATAAGGTGCAATTTTATATCCTTTTAACTTTTAGATTAAAATAAGATTTGTTTAACAGAAATGCTGACATTTATATAGCGGATGGAGAAGGATTGAATGTGTGACCCTTGAAGCACATCACTGAAATTGCTGATTTTTTTCATGATTGTTGCCATCCTTTAAGATTAGTAATAAAATATAATCTTAAAATATATCTCTTTTTAATGATAACAAAATGTCAAAAAAGCAAAAAATCGCAGATCTGCAGAAAAATCTAATGAATGCCTCCTCCAGCCCTCCCTCATTCTGCTGTAAAAATAAAGTTACTTGACTCATTACAGAACTTTATTAAAGTATTTTTAATTACAAAATAATAATAAATTAAAACTAAAATATTCCCATAATACCTAAACATATGAAAATTAATTTTTCATGAAAATAATGCATAAAAATATAAATTAAAAATGGATGAATTTGGATATAAATAGTGAATCAATTTCAGCAAGATAATCAATCCATGTGACTGGCATTGAAATCGGATGTCAAATCTGATGCATGACTATTTAAAAATATTTTAATTAATTACAGAATAATAAAAAATAAAGAATATGTATTAAAATATTACCTAAACATGTGAAAAATGAATGTTTCATTAAAAGAATGCATAAAAATAAAAACTGAAATTCGATGAATTTGGATTTTAAATATGAAACTTTATTCTTTTTTTTTCCAGCCATAAATACTCAATCAATTTCAGGAAAAAAATATTAGTAGTAAAAGAAAAATATTTCATGTGGATCACGGCCAAAAGGTGATACACAAAACAATGCATGACTATACCTTTAAAATAATTTCATTAATTACAAAACAATAGTAAATAAAAAATAAATGTTAAAATATTACTAAAACATGTAAAAAATGAATTTTTCATCATAAGAATGCTTAAAAGTATAAACTGTAAGTTGATGAGTTTGGATTTTAAATATAAAACTTTATTATTATTATTTTTAATCATATAAATGCTGAATGAATTTCAGGAAAACAATCTTTTGAAACAATGCAGGATTCTACATTAAAACATTTTAATTAATTACAGAATATTGGAAAATAAAAAATACATATTGCAATATTACTCAAATATGTGAAAACTTAATTTATCATCAAAAGATTGCATTAGCATATAAATTGAAAATCGATGAATTTGGATTTTAAGATTTAAACATTACTTTTTCCTTTCAACTTTCTACTATATAAGTTCTTAATTTCTGAAAAATACACATTCCAATATCATAAACTCTGAATCTTGTTTACAAAATAAATAAATATCAATTCTTACTTAAATCGTTTTCTTAAATCTCCTTTTTCTTAAATTGGATCCTGCTAAATCGATTTAACACCAGCTTGCCTTGTTTTCATTAAATCGTCTTTTCCTTAAATCGGAAAGCATTGAGGCTTGCAATGTTTGTTTAAATCGGATCCTCCTAAATCGATTTAACACCAGCTTGGCATGTAAGTGGTAGATACATCAAAGTAGATAAATCGGTTTTCCGATGTTAGCTCAGAATCAGTATTTTGTTTTAAATCGATTTAAAGCCAATGGCTAAATCGCGATTTTTTATTTTAGCTTAAATCGATTTAAGACCAATGGTTAAATTGGATTTCCGATGTAAGCTTTAAATCGATTTAAGAGTTAAATCGATTTAAGGCCCAGGCCTAGTTGCGTGTATAATGTTTGAGTAAAGCCAACTTCAAAACGGATGAAGATTGCATTTGTATCTTTGCATATAGATGGATTTTAGCCCAGAAATAAAAATAGGCAATATTTCATTTATTTTATTTATTTTATTCAAATATTTTGCTTAAAAATACAAAAGTTCATTATTTTCATAGAGAATAACGTAACATTTTCCCATAACATTTACCAATATTTCTTTAATTGTTGCCAAGAAAATCAAAACACGGAATAATATTTTCTTTTAAACAATTTTCAATTGAAATGTTTTGTCGTGTAACAGGAAAATGAAAAATAAAATTAAGAATAGAAAAATTAATATGGCGGCATATTGGAAACAAAAAGAAAACTCTCGAGTATTTCTTAATATAACAAAATAAAAAGTTTTGAGTAAGTACGCATATCGGGTGAATTAGACGTCATTTATCGAAAACCAATATAAATATATTATATAAAAATATATATAAATATATATGCATATAAATATGCATATAATTTATGCATATATATAAATATGTATAAATATATATAAATATATATATAAATATATATATAAATATAAATATATATATATATATATATAAATATATGTGTATATAAATATCAATACAAAAACCCTTAACGGGTTAAAAGTTTGTGACGCAGCACTTTATCTTATGCTCTAAGAATTTAAAATATGGAACTTAAAAATAATGATATCAAATTTTGAGTGACGCTATGCTATCAATTATAATCTCTCTCTATATTATTTATTTCATCTTTTTATTTTTTTTATAATCGCATGTGCAAAAATTATGTTCAATTTAAAAAAATGTATAAAAGTTTATTCATTGATGCTTTATCTTTTACATCTCTCATAAATTCAAAGTATGAGTTTTAAAAGATATGATATCAAAATTTTAGTGACGCTTTGATGTGGCTTTAAACGATTTGTTTTGAAATTAAATTAAATTTTTTTTTGGTTTGGCTAAGATATATTCACACATCTAAACAATAGTTTTAATTTTCCAATATGCTTTAAATGTGCCACTTTCACTGAATTTATATAATGCATTTAAATGTATTTATTTGAATAAATTGATTTATCCTTTGTCCAATGCTATTAAAAATTTAAAATAAGATTTACGTGAATAATTTTTTTGCGTCATTGTATCCAAACTAAGTGAAATGTATTCAAATGGGTACAATGACGCAAAAAAATTATTCACGTAAATCTTATTTTAAATTTTAATAGCATTGGACAAAGGATAAATCAATTTATTCAAATAAATACATTTAAATGCATTATATAAATTCAGTGAAAGTGACATATTTAAAGTATATTGGAAAATTAAAACTATTATTTAGATGTGTGAATATATCTTAGCCAAAACAAAAATAATTTAAATTTAATTTTAAAACAAATCGTTTAAAGCCACATCAAAGCGTCACTAAAATTTTGATATCATATCTTTTAGAACTCATACTTGGAATTTATGAGAGGTGCAAATGTTAAAGCATCAATGAATAAACTTTTATACATTTTTTTAAATTGAACATAATTTTTGCACATGCGATTATAAAAAAAATAAAAAGATGAAATAAATAATATATAGAGAGATTATAATTAATAGCATAGCGTCACTCAAAATTTGATATCATTATTTTTAAGTTCCATATTTAAAATTCTTAGAGCATAAGATAAAGTGCTGCGTCACAAACTTTTAACACGTTAAGGGTTTTTGTATTGATATCATTACTTTTTTGAGGTTATTGAAAAAAATAAATAAAACAATAAACACACACAAAAAAATTTAAAGACCAATACAAAGAATTCATAGTCAGGATTTCAATTCACCTTCAATCTCTCCCCCCTCCCTCCCCACAAAAAAGGATGGCCATACTTCAATTTTAAAGAGCACCGTGCAATGAGATTTTTATAAGAACTCTTTGGTAAGATATGGAAGTAATGTACAACATGCATGTTTAGAGGGTATTTCTGTTGGTTTGCTTCAGAGATATAAAAAGCTATGTTAAATTTTACTATATAAAAAAATTACTTTGTTAAGAAAAATAACAAGAATTATTACTCTTTAAACCTTTATATATATATATAACAATCATCGCTCACTTATAAAAGTAATTCCATACATTTATATTAAATCCAAAACTACAAATTTCTGCTTCTCCCTTTTCTCATTCCTAGTGCAAAAAAATTAAACATTCTTTAATTTTATATAAAATAATCTTTCACCATCCCTATTTAAAATTCTTTATTAACAATAATAATAAATCATATAAAATAATCCCCTGAGCTCCGAAGATTCCACTTCTGCTTTTGCACCTACCTCTCCAGCTTACCTAAATAATAAAATCTTTCAAAAATTAGTTTGAAAAAAAAAAAAAAATCTGCAACATTTGTTGCTCACTAACATAAATAAATAAATAAGCACTAACTTCCCTAATGTACAGTCATGGGAAAAAAAAGTAAACACCCCCTACTAACTCCTCAACAAATTACCGTAGAAGAAAGTTACTGGTACCGAACGATTGGAAATAAAGTCTACTTTTAAATGTATATAAAATTTGCTTAAGGTATTATCTACATATTAAAACGAACCATAACTTTGTTTTTTTCAATAGCAGTACACAATTTTTACAGCAGAAATGAATTCTACACCATTTAATTAGCCTAAAAACAAATTTTTATGCAATTCGTACTATAAGTTCCCGAGAAATTAATTATTTTAAAACAAGCTTATTTTAAGGGCTGTATCCAAATTGAAGTTCGGTACTCGATTGTTAACCGAGAGAGCCCCCTTCTTGATCAAGGCACCTTAAGCGTCACTCAAGCAGTCAATGAAGTCTGCTAGATTACAGGACAGCGTAAGACATTTCAAAATATCTAGTCACTTCTATCATAGACGGCCCCTTAAACCATAATTTTGCCGTTTTTTTAAGCATAATTTGAAAACTATTTGGAAGAAAAATGTGAAATTTTGGATTTCCATAAAGCAGGACTTAATAAATCTAAATCCATCAAAAAAATTTTAGGTTACAATTCATAATTTTTTCGAATATTAATTTCATAATTCATATCATAAATTATAAAAATTGCAAATTCAACGTATTTATGTTTGGGTATGTTAGTATTACTGCTACACAAAAAATTAGCACATTAGGAGCATAATTTCAGGAGATATGAATAAAAATATGAAAATATAATTTAACATTAGAAGCACTAAATTTTGAATGTTTATAATTCAAAACTTATTATTCAAATTACTTGAAATTTGGTGCCTAGGCATAGTTTGAACCGAAGATTTGAAATATCTCGTTAAAATTGGGTATTGCCATTGAAAAAAATGAAGTTTGGATTTGTTTTAATATGTAGATGGCACCCTAAGCAAATTTTATATACATCATTTAAAAATAGACTTTATTTCCAACCGTTCGGTACCAATAACTTTTGTCTACGATAATAATTTGTTAAGGAGTTAGTAGAGGGTGTTTACTTTTTTTTCCCACGACTGTACATTTCACCTCTTCTCCCTCCCCCTACTCCCCAACATTAAAAAAAATTAAATCTTTATTTTTATACAGAAAATTCTTCTATATAAGTTATCCTCCTATTCCTCAAAATTACCACTTTCCCACTCCAGCCTAGAGATTTCAATCTTTAAAGCTTTTTAGAAAATCGGATCTGCAAAGTCTTTTGCTTAATAATAAAATATATAATCATGTACACTTTTAATTATTTTTCACACAATCAATTGATGTCATGATAATAGTTGTTCTGAGCGAATATTGTGTTGGCTAGGATAGCAGATACTATTGAGCTATCTGGGGTACAGATAGCTCAATTTGAAGAGTACTGGCAATTAAAGCCAAGGGTTATTAAAGTTCACTGTAATTCAAGATGTTTAACCTCTTCACGACAAGAGCCCTTTGGTTAATTTTTAACCTTTTACTACAGGTTTTTAAAAACAGAAATTTTCTGTAATTGAATCACAGAAATGCTCCCATTAAAGAAGGTAAACTTTACAATTAAAAATAAGTGGTGAGAATAATGAAGGATTCTGAACACCTTAAGTGGTTACCTTAACGGTCGCCTTACCTCACCTTACCGGTCGCTCATTCCCAAGGGCTTAAAGATGCTTTTTTGCTATTATAACCTTTAGGATTTACAATATAAAAAAATCTTAATCACTTCTGAGGTAAATAAAGACAGTGGAAAAAAATCAAGATGGCAATGTTTTGATTGGCAAATTCTAAGCTGAGTAATTTGTGCTACAGAATGAAAAAAATATAAAGTTGTAATAATGTCCGCTTGTTACAGATACTAAATCTTTAAGGTTTTTGATGTGTGAACTACATATGAATACAGTAGAAGATCTTTATAATGCACACCTTGGTATGAGAAGTTGTGCGTATTATAGAATTTTGCATTACATAGATCATATTTCATACATCATTAAATTTACTTCGTATACATGCTTTAAATTACATTCCTTGGAACCAGAAAATGTTCAAATTATGATATTTTATATAATAGGTATAGATCACACATTATTAAATTACCTTAAAGATATTACCTTGAAATATAACATCGAAATATGCCTGGACAAATTCATTATAAACAGTGGTAAATCATGACTGACAGTTTTGGGAACACTAAATGCATGGCTGGCCAATTTATTCTTTTTCAGTATTTTTAATAATGAAATCTTTGCCTTATTTTTAGCAGAATTTTCTTCCATTAAATAAGGCAAAAATTAAAAAAAAAAAAAAAAAAAAAACTTTTGGAAAGCATGCATTTTAGTGCTGCAAGAAAAACCTGTCATGAGCTGCTCTGATTATAACACTCATTTACAAAAAATTTTAATATAATAACAATGTTTTCATTACTCCAAAATAATGTGTTAAAGGCGATAATGTATCATATTTAGTGTTCCAAGAAATAGCAATATTTGTAAAATACATGTGCTTCTTAGCTGAAAAATTCATTGTTTATATCTGAGAAATACAGTACATCTTCTGCATTAAAATTTTTTAGTGGCAGGCTTTTGTGATTGAACAAGGACTGCTTGCAGAGTGCTTTTAAGGATCTTACAATATAAAATTATGGCTCTTGAACTACTATTAATCAAATACAGTAATAGGGATAAAAAAAAAATCATTAAATAGTTTATTTTAAAAAATTACTTGTATTTTCATCAGATATACTGATTATTACTACCATATGTTATATGAAACATGTTTATTAGAAAAGTTACAACTATTTTCATGAAGTTTTGGATCCCCCCCCCCCCCCCCCCCCATGACAGACTGTCAAATTTCGCGAGGTTATTTTTTCTTGTGATGTTCCTCCCCCGACCGAGAATGGAGAGGGTTTTTTACAATCAACGGATTAATTTTGTTTTTCTTTTATTGCTACTTTTTTATGTTAGTGTGGTGATCTTTCAAATGCTATTGCACAACGAGGCGATAAACGTGCTACTCTGTAAGTGATACGGCAACCCTCCAGTGTACAGGTGGAATTGATAAAAAGAGTTTTTGTAATCGGAATATGCGGAATGTTAAAGAATAGTGGATGGTTTAATGAAAGAAGAATAAAAACTTAATATTTAATTTAAGATGCGAGGCAGATTAATATATTAATTGAAATGGTTACTGAGTAATCACTTTATTAGTTTATACAAAGTCTAATTATCATGACAGCTACAATGCAGCTGCTAATGAAAGTTTGTGAAACCAATTTTTTATAAATAGTAACATGTTCTGAATTGTTTTTATTTACAATAATACTTCATTACCACAAATACCATATAAGGGAGCTGGCTACTTTTATATTTTTTTAAAAGTAAATTATTTAAAGCTTTCTTTTAAGCATATTAACTTTAAAATTAAACAAAAACAAGTATCTTACTTTTGCAAAAAAGCTGTTTTATCTTATTTATCTATAAACTTTAATTACTAAATAAGGAAAAGTATCATGATGAAAATTTTTACTTTTAGGAGCTCAAAACAACCAGTCAGGATAAAATGGTTCATTTTGAGCTAATCGTGATAATTTAAGTATATAAAGTAGAATTTACTATCAGTCAAAAATATGTCCAAGACTCAAATCAGTCCTGAGACTGAAGGTCTTGCACCCATGGCTGTAATCAATTAGCCTAAAAGAAATGCCTCAGGTTTTTTTTTTTTTTTTTTTTTTTTTTGTCTTGTTACAGAGATAAACGGCAATAAGAATTTTCTTCCCCTTTAGGTTAAATTTTACAAAAATAAAATACTACGATGCTTTAATTTTTGAAGCTGAAAAGAGTTATAAAAAAAAAAAATAAATAAATAAACGAAAGATGTCATTTTAAGTCAATTTTCGTTTATAATATTATTAGAAACGATTCGCAAATGAATCATTTTATAAACGGGATTGGAAATCTTAATTTTGATTTCGTCATACCTTTTATTTAAATTGTGCGTTCTTTAAAATGAAAGATTTTGTTTCATTTCTTTAAAAGAAAACTCAAAATTAAATTAGTAATCTATCTGTATTACACTCACATATCACAAGAAATACCTATGACACACATGAACGTTATTTTGTAAGGAAAACAGTTATAAGTATTGTTGAAAATAAAAACAATTCAGAACATTATACTGATTAGAAAGGATCGGTTGCAAAGAATGCTGTCTGGATAATTAGAAATTGTACTCATTTTCTCCCCTTGGAATACCATTTCAAGATCTTTGATATTTCTTATTTCTCCAGTCAACTTCGCGTATCGCGTAGTGATACATGGCGAAGTCTTATGGTGAACGCGATGAATTTTCATTCCGATACGAGAATTTTCGATAAATATCGAATTTCGATACGAGAATTTTTTTTTAAATGTGAAATATTTTCTCATTAAAAAATGTTTACTTACTATGAATAACAATGAAATAAAATACCTATAATTACAAAATACTGCTCCATTTTAAAAAATCAGTCTAAGTATTTTAAAGCACATAATAAACTGTTTTCGTAGTTTAAAAAAAGATTTATTGCCAATATTCAGATTTTTAACTGTGACCTAAACCGCGCAGAACCGATGTGCAACGTTCTGTCTGCTAGCCCATAGAATAACATGTAATCCGCGATCCTAAGAAGTCCATTTTTTCATGCGGATTATATAAAAATTAAGAGTTTTCCTAGATACTAGGTTAGTCTTATCCACTTCGTCAAAAACAGATTCATTTTATATATTAATGTTTTTTAAAAAATCTAGACCGTTTCGGAGAAAAAAAAAAGACAAACTTACACCATCGAAATTGCTTTCAAAATGGGTTTACAGATCTGAAAATATACTGCACGTAGAATTGTAAAAAATTCAGAATAGGATTAGACTGCAGATATAAGACTGTTTTAAAAAAATCAGAACAATAGGACCTATATTTGATGAGTTATTAACAGGCGGCTTTTCGCATTTTCTTTGATGTCGAGTTAGCTGTATATATGAGTTCCGCCTTCTATGATACGATACGATTTTAGGCTTAAGGCTGCGTCACTCGGAATACTACCGTAAATACAAATATATATGTATATAATGCCATATGTATATATTTGCTATTTATTTTCTTAGCGCCTAAATTTCATAAAGATCCGATTAAATTTAGATTTATTTGTAGTACTTCTAAAAGCATTAATAAAAATTTTAATATTGGTTTACAGAATTTATTAAAAAAGATTTATGATTTTCTAAAGCATAAATTTAAGAAGTATAGTTATTTCTGGTCAATTGACAATAGTGTTGAAATTCTGAGCAAATTGCCATTGACTCCTCTGAAAATGCAGGTATTCGATTTTGAAAATCTGTTCACCAATATACCTATTGATTCACTTTATGAAGTTTTAATGAGTATTTTTGATGTTTTTTGTATAAATGATGAATTAAATACAAATAGAGATTTATTTTCAAGCTTATGTCATTTCTGTTTTTATAATAATTATGTAACTTTTAACAATAATACCTTTAATCAAATATGTGGTATAGGGATGGGAACAAACTATTCTAGTACAGCAGCAAATTTATTTTTATTTTATTATGAATTTAAATATACTATGAAATATAATAAGTCTTTAAAGGTCTTTAGGTATATTGATGATATTTTGATTTTGAATTTTGAATTTTCTAATGAATATGATATATATCCAAATTGTTTAAAATTGAACAGAGCAAACAGTGATAATTATAATGCAGAATTTTTAGATATTTTATTCAAAATTATTGATAATAATTTGATTTTGGATTTGTACGATAAAAGAAATAGTTTTAATTTTTTTACTAGAAGCATGCCGCATTGGTTTTCAAATTTGCATAAAAAAATTTACATAAATATAATTATTAATCAATTGATACGTTTCAATAAAATTTGTGGCAGAGACAGTAATTTTTATAAACAGATTTTTAAGTTATTGGCTAATTTATTTTACAATAACAATTACCCTATTAAGTTTTTGAAATATTATTTAAAGACAGTTCTTAAAAGTGAATGGCAACGATGTGGACTGTCGGCGTGAACATGTGATGGCAGCCTTCTGGATCTTTCTGTATGAAATGGGCATCCTAAAGTCTTGTTAAAAGAACGGGTGTCTATTGATGAATTGAAACGAAGGAAAGTTGCAGACCTGGAATTTCTGGCTTTTGATAATGGATTTGGAAGAAAAATTTATTTGTTTATAGTTGACGGGTAGGAAACATTATACAGGTATTCATGTTTTGAGAAATTTCATTTTGCGGGTTTGGGGGGGGCGCATGTTTATTCTGCATTCATGCTATTTTCTTATATTTTTTTCTTTTGTTTTCAGTTTAATGATAATTTAAGCATTCCTCTAAAAGACCTTTTTATTAAAGTTTTTTGTTTTTGTATGGTTAATATTATGTTTGTTAGTTTTTAATTTGAGTTGTTTTAGTTTTTATGTAATTAGATTAATAAAATGACAATAGTTTTCAGTATTGAATGCGGGGTGAACATATGTGTTCAGAAACCTGCAAATTTTAAAAAGTGGGGGGTGGAGTTAGTTTTCTGTCTGTCCTCCCACTGATGAAGAACAGACTGTTTTTGTTTTTTTACCTGTCTTTCTTGTTTTTGTTTTTATAAATATTTTATTGTTTAAAAATTTCTGCAGATATACACCTTCCTTTTGAAGTTATGTTGTTTTAGCATTTTGAAATGATATAATATGCTTTATTGCATTTGATATGTGCTGCTGTAGCGCCATTCATGCAGTAATTTATCATTAATTTTGGAATAAAATATGTATATAAATATATATACAAATATATATGTATATAAATATATATGTATATAAATATATATGTATATAAATATATATGTATATATATGATTTCTACCATGTAGGTATCTGATACCTATTTTAGGATTCCATTAATTTTTTCATTCCTATCATTGCAACGATTTATTTAATGTTTTTTAATTTTCTAGTTATGATTTTATATGAATTTTCTTGAAGTTAGTGTATGATATTGTCCTATATATTTTCTATTTTTGCTATAGCTTTACATAATTCTGTAGAGATAATCATTTTATATATACATTAATTTGATAGCAATAATTATTCCTATTCATAGATTTAATGTTAATTTGCTTTAGTTTAAATTCATTTTAATTTGATCTGAGTAGTTGGTTGGGTATGCGTTTTGGTTGTCTTTGCATGGTTATAGTTGTTCTAGGATTTGGATGTTATGCGGATCTTTTTTGACTTATTTGTTATAAAATAGTTTAGTGGTTTCTTGCTATTATTAGTCTACGATATTTGGGTTTTCATAATTTGGTTATGGATAATTTGAAGATTGTTTCTGCGTTCTGCTTCTATTATTGTAAATATTGTATATATTTTTTCTTACTCAAGTTTTATTATTTAATCAAGGCATATTTAATTAAATTATTAAAATTTCTTATTTTTATGGTAATTATTGCATTTTCCATACATAATTTTTATATGGCAGTTCTTAGTAAACATCTCGATACTGGCAAGATACACTTAGCATCTATGCAGTGTAGTGCCCGGTACAGGAATAATAATTGGGTTGTTCCTGGATCGTCATCCAGCGACCATTTATACTCTCCCCCTCGTCCTTTATTTTTTCGTAAGTGCTATGATTCTCGGTGCAAGACATGTCCATACGCTGCTCAGACACAAATTGTCTCAGATCCTAATTATTCAAGTTTTTGTAAAGCATTTAATGTTATTTATAGTATAAAATGCAACTTATGTAATATGAAATATATTGGTGAAACATCAGGTCCAATTCATAAACGAATCAATCATCATCGTTCAGACTCTAATAACAACAAAGCAAAAAATATACAATCTACAGCTGAAATTCAACATTTTCATAAACATCTATTTAAAAATACGACAATTGAAATCCTTCAAATTCTAAAAAATAAATCAGAACGTCTTTATATGGAATCATCATATATGAAATATTATAACACAATTTATCCTTATGGACTTAATAGTGAAGTATTTAACAGACCTGTCAAAGTCTTCACATCTATAAATAACAATATTGATTATTCTCCAATTTATCCTACTCTTAATCATAATTT
Source organism: Maratus speciosus (assembly GCA_963932465.1). NCBI lineage: Eukaryota > Metazoa > Arthropoda > Arachnida > Araneae > Salticidae > Maratus > Maratus speciosus. The sequence goes on from OZ010797.1 coordinate 13,542,388, forward strand.
AAATGCTAAAACAACACGTAATAAACGCGGAAAGGGTTCATCATCAGTTGTAGTTTCCAAAAAATCTATCACAAAACAAATTAATGATCTTCAACGAAATTACTTAGAGAATTATAACTGGTTGTTAATTCGAAAAAACATCTTTGCTATTAAAAAGAAACAGCTTGTACAACATTTAAATGTCTTTCTAAGTAAATCTTTCTCTAAACATTTCTCTGATATTTACTTTGACCTTATTATGAGTAGGGTTAATCTTTTAAATATTAATTTACAAAAAAAAAACACAAAATTCAGAACATGAATACTCAAATGATAATTACTTTTTCAAATCACATATTTAATAAAATTAATATCAATTCTATAATTAATGATAAAAATTGTTTTTTTCCTATCAATAATCTTCATATATCAAAAACCTTTAAATATCCGAATACAATTGGGAGAAAGATTTTTAACTACAATACATTTTCAAAAAATACATCTGCTGCAAGTAATTTTCCGTGTAACTGCAAAGACCCCACTCTAAAAAAATACATAAACAATGATCATGGACATATAATCACTGGAAATCTTGATATTGTTCATGATTTTAAATTGAAACAACTAATGGGTTATGGTACTAAATATAGACTTCCATCTAAATTTAATGTTAAATCTATTATCAAACAGTTTACATATGATATAGATATTTTTATTTATAAAATTTCTATCTCTTATAATAAGCCTATTGAATATTTTAATCAATGGAAGATATTAGTAATTGAAAAATTAACTATGGCTTTAAAAAATAATATTGCTGATTTGGTTTCTATTAATACAAAGCATTATTTCCAACAAATTACTAAATTACAAAAAAACTACGTTATTACATATGTAGACAAATCTCCTAACAATTATGCTATTATATGTAAATCATATTATCACCAACTTCTTACAAATTCTATTTCTTCTAATAAGTCATTTCAAAAAACTAATGAAACTGTAATTGTAAATAATCTTAAAATTCGTAGTTATTATAAACTATTAAATATTTTATCTACTAATTTTAATTATCCATATTTAGTTCTTATTCCCAAATTTCATAAAACTCCTATTAAATTTAGGACTGTTACTATAGGTTGTAATACATATAATAATAAAGCCAATACACTTCTCTTAAAAATTCTTAATCAATTATATGTACTTACTACAAATAATGATAATACACATTGTATAAAAAATAGCTATCAACTTGTTAATATTTTAAAAAATCTTCATTGTGTTTATAATATAACGACATATGACTTCAAAGATCTTTTTAATAATATAGACCTATTAGATTTACATAAAATTATAAATGCATTATTTAAAAAATATTATAAAAAACTGGAATTACCATCTAATATAGATATTGCATATTTTAAATCTTTAACTAACTTCATTATCTATAATAATTATATATTGCAAGATAATACTTTATATTTACAGCATGTCGGTATACCACAAGGCGGTTGTACTTCCAGTTTACTCTCTGACTTGTACTTATATCATTATGAACGTAATTTTACTAATAATAATCTACATTTATTTCGTTATATTGATGACATAATTTTAATTGATACTGATCATTCTGCAATTACTCGATTTCCAGTTGATTATCCCACTAATTTGGAATTAACGGAAAACCTTTTATCTAACAATACAATTAACTTCTTAGATCTTAAAATTACAATCAAAGACAATAAAACAATCACAGATTTATATGACAAACGTAAAGAATTTAAATTCAAAGTTAATACATTTACAAATTTTAAATCTTGTCTACATCATTCTGTATTTCGGAATATAATACTTAATCATTTATATAGAATAAAATGTTTATGTTCTTCTCCTCTAATTAACAATAATATTAAAAAACTAATTTATGATGCATTAAATCATGGTTTTCCAAAAAAATTCATATATTCATTAATATACAATTAGTACTTTTCTTACATGATCTATATAAACAAATTAACACATGCGTAAACAAAATTACAAAAAAATTATAAAATAAAAATATCTATAAAAAATTAAAAATTGTAAAATAATATAAAAAAAATATTATAGGTTGGTTGGGTGGGTAGATGTTAGAGTACGGAGGAGGGTGGTGTTGTCTGGATAATATGCAATGGTTAATTATATATTTAAAAAAAAAAAAAAAAAAAAAAAAAAAAAAAAAAAAAAAAATGGGGGCTCTTGTATTATTACTATATTTTTGTCACGTATTTTATATGGATGTTGATTTGATATTTTATATGTAATTGGAGAATTTCATTAATATTATAATTAGCCTAATTATTGATTAATCTAATTTACAATTATTTGTTATTAAATTTTAAATTTACTAAGGACAATATCATATTAATTACTAATAGTATGCCATTCTTATAGTGAATAATATACATATAAGTATGTATAATATAAATATAGTTATACTGTATGCATTAAAATTGGGTAATTATTTTTATTATTATTACTCTATTCTTTTTAATATTTATTATCAGTTTACTGTTTTTGAATGTCCCACATTCATACTTTATGGTTTTTTATGGATGTCTGAAGATAATCCACACTCTATATTTGTGCTTTTTAAGTAATGGGTATTTAAGTATCATTTAACCTTCTATTTACTTCCACATGTTTATTATTTCCTATTCATTTTATAAATATCTGATATATAATTCATAAAAAATAATTTTTATATTTAATAATTATTTATATTAATTATTACTGAATTTTATTTTGTTTTATAGCATATAGCTATATGCTATATATTATCAATGTTCTAGAATTATTTATTTCTTAGTTTAGTTTAAATAAGTTAGCTAATAGAATATATTGTATGCTTTTAAATTTTATTTACAATAGTTTTTAAATACATTGTGTGGTTTATATTCGGTTTATAATTCTCTATATATAAGGATATGTTTGGTTTTGCTGTTTATACAGTTATTTACATTCAATTGCTTACAATTATTTATACAGTTATTTACATTCAATTGCTTACAAATATTTATCTTGCGTTAGTTGTTTAATAGAAGTAATACTAGATGGCAGCACTAAATTTGTCTCTTTAAGATAGCTCTAATTGTTAATTTTTCTAGCTCCTTTTCAGTTATAATTCAATACACCAGGGGGTATTTTTAGCTAAATTTTGACGATATTGTTAAACTGTTATTAATTAATTTAATAGTGCATTTTAAATAATGTAATTAATATCTATTTATTTTATATTAGATTAAATGTGTTTAACAAGGTATTTCAAATTTTATTTCAAAATGTATTTACTGCATCCTTTGGTATCATTTACTGTGATTTCTTAACTGTTTTATTCACCTTAATCTTTTTGATATACTGGCAGCCATGTGCGCGTGGATTTTTGTAAAATACTGAAATATTAATCGGTATGGTGTTTATTATTTATATTTTATATCCTATAAATATTTAAATACGTTTTATTGATTCTTCCATTTCATATTATTTGTTTCTATTCTGCTTTCATTTTTAATCAATTCACTTGATTTTATGGTTGTTTGGGCACAGGGGAAAATAACTTTTAGCTTTAGCTTATTTTTCCCCACAGAAAACAACCATTTTGCTTATATCATTGAATTCTGTGCCCTTGATAACGTAATTCAATGTATAAGCTTTTCAATTTTTGTCGGTGTCCACTTTTTTCTTTCATAATAATTCTTACATTAATTTTTTTTTTTTTTTTTTTTTTTTTAATATTTACAGCTTTAATTCATAATATTTGACGGTGGAAGGTTATGTTTAATTAATGGTTATATATGTATATATTATATATATATATATATATATATATAACCATTAATTAAACTTATACACACATACATATCATACTTTCATCGATCTTATAAAAGTATAAAATTTCTTTATAGCAGGCCCTACAATTATGATTATGGTAAGTTGCAGCCCATTTCACCCAGGTCATAGCCAAGCGGGTGAAGCAAAAATGTAGCATGCACGCATTATAGAGATACAAAAATAAATACCATTGCATTTGGTATCTTAAGTTAACCCCTTGCATGGCAGCCCCGGGATAAGTGGTTAATAAGAATACATTACAATGTTTCATAACAATTTCTTACAATGCTTCACAGGAATAACAACTTTTTTCTCAATGTAACTATTCGAATCCCCTCTATTCCTATACCATTTTATGAAGGTTCATTCTACTTATGAATGGTATTCTCCAACAAATTTCTTTTTTTTTTAACTCAGTTGAAAAGTGTTTATGCATTTGGTTTGTCTGTCCATGCTCTAAATCCCGTCAATAGGATCGGATTTTCATACAACATTATGGAGGGTCACTTTGGGTATTGTGTATGAAGTATGTAGGATTAATAGTTCATTGACAGGGGCACTCAAAAGAATTCCATTACATTATGGTATAGGGGGGAAAAATCGTTTGCAGAGTATTTTAATAGCATGACGCTATTTCAAATGGATTGAAACTGATATAATATAAATTTCACTACAAGAGGATTACGATAGAATAGGGCATTCATAGCATGTGTTGTTCATTTATTAGTGAGTTTTCAATTTCGGCATGTGCTTTTTTTTTTTTTTTTTGTATTATACGAGTTGTCTATAAATTCTATACCTCCCATACAGGGCTGCACAAAAGAATTCACGTGCCATTCTCCTTTTAGCGGAAATGGCTGAAGGAAAAATTTCAACTAATCTATATATGTATTTCTTAACTGAAGTCAATTTTTGCATGCAATACAGGGCTGCTCAAAGAATTTGGATCATTTTCCGATTGTAGATAGGAACAGCTGAAATTGGGTTTTCAAGTGTGTTACACATTTCCATAGGGTTGAATGAGACATACTTTAAAAGGAAAGTGTAATACTTGGAAAGTGTTTCATAATCTATGCTTGAAGCATGATTTTTTTTTTTTTTTTTTTTTTTTTTTTTTTTTTTTTTTTTTTTTTGTGCTATGCTGCAATTCTATGTAGCTTCAGCATTAGTAACATACTGTTTCATATTCCTGTCCATTTCTGCATAGTTGTTTGTCAGATAAAGGATGTACCAATCCCAAAACTTTCTTCTATCTCATACATGTTAATACTTCAAAATTCGCTATCACACTGCCAAAATTAAATGGCAATCTATGCATCTCATGAGGATTCTAAAGATATGAAATTCCATGCATTAGTTCTTGAGATATGACTATCGCTGAAATCGTCTAAATCCAGAAAAATGCTGCCTAGCAGCGCCACCTATTGAGTGATTTATACCAAATCCTAATCAGCAACAATTTATGTCAACGTCTGACTGAATCTGAAGTTTGGAGAAAATCCGTGCATTAGTTTTTGAGATAGAGCTATAGCGAAAATTGTGAAAATTCCTGCATAGCAGCGCCACCTATTGGGTGATTAACACCAAAACCTAATTAACAACAACCTGTGTCAACATACAACTAAATCTGAAGTTAGATGGAAATTCGTCCATTAGTTCTATAGATAGGTAGAGCTATTGAGGCAATCGTGAAAAAGGCAGCACAGAAGCGCCACCTGTTGGGCGATTTACACCAACACATAATCAGTAGCAAGTCATATCAAGGACTAACTGAATCTGAAGTTTGATGAAAATCCGTGCGTTAGTTCTTAAGATAGAGCTACTGGGGAAATCGTGTAAATCCTGCAAAATTCATCATAACAGCGCCACCTGTTGGGCGATTTACACCAAAACGTAATCAGCATCAATTCATATCAAGGACTAACTAAATCTGAAGTTTGATTAAAATCCATGCATTAGTTCGTGAGATAGAGCTAGTGCAGAAATCGCGGGAAATGCAGCATAGCAGCGCCACCTGTAGGGCGATTTACACCAAAAACTAATCAGCATCAAATTGTATTAGGGACTCACTTAATATAAATTTTTATTAAATTCCGTGTATTAGTTCTTGAGATAGAGCGCCCACAAAATTTGTGTCACATACACACAGACAGACAGACTCACAGAGTCACAGACAGACATTTTGTAAAAACATGTTTTTTGGAATCTGACCCCTAAAATGTGTAAATCCGTCGAAAACCGGAATTCGAAAATTTTCATGAATCCAACACTTTCTTCTTGTAAAGATAGAAGAAAGTAAAAAAAAAAAAAAAAAGGCAGAAAAGGATGGATCCTAGCAAATGAGGCCATTTGAAAAATATATATATATATATCTAATCAAAATCATTCTGGAACATCAATGAAAAAGCTTTAACATGGTTCATACACTCAAGAACAAATAAAATTCAAGCACTTTTCAAGCACTATTCCAGCACTATTCAAGGGCTGTTTAGATACATGCATAAAAATGGCGTAGAATAACACATAGGGAAAATAGCCACCCCATTGATTATCTATTTCAAAGAAATCTTATCAAATCTTTTAATTTTTATAACACGCATTTTCAAGACATTATTAGAGAATTTTTAAAGAATAATGTGTTTTAACTTATTAAGGTACCATGGGAAGAAATTTCATATAATAAAGAGTTAAGACAACAGAGCTTAATTTTCTTTAAGTGCAAAAAAAAAAAAAAAAAAAAAAAAAAAAATTTAAAAATAAATAAAAGGTATGGTATCATTACAAGAGCAGAAAACAGGAGTAAACCAGTTAAATTTTAGGAATTCTGAACACTCATCAAGAGTCATATTTCTGAGAGCATTTCTGAAGTTGTGAACAATATACTTTTTAATAAATTTTCTCTGAATTCTCAAACCTTACAGCATTTGCGCTTATCCATACAAAAATAATTGAAATAAAGGTTAGATAATTTACTTTTACTTTTTAAATACAAAAGATTTTTTTTTTTTTTATGAATTTATAAAAAGGAAATAAATTTTTTTTTTTATCAGACACAGTGAAAAATTTGGAATTAATATAATTCGGTGAAGTTTTAACTGATTGACAACATTCGCAATTTTTATAAATGGCCTTTTTAATGACTGATTGACTATGTTAGGAAGAAGCGAGGTTCTTTTTTTTGGGGGGGGGGAGGGGGGGGGGGAATATAACAAATTTAGTATTTTTTTTGTAACCTTCGATGAAATTTCCCTTTTTTTCCGCGATCCTTTGAAGAAATTAGTTTCTTCTGCGATCTTTTAATGCTATTCGAGCTTTTTCGGCGATCCTTTGATGAATTGTGTTTTTTTTTTTGCGATCCATTGAAGAAATTTGTGTTATTTCTGCGATCCTAGGGGTGATACTGCGTAAAAAAAAAAAAATCTGAAATTTACCTCAAATTTTCTGAAAAGTTACAACAGAGGGGGAAATCTACTCCCGACACTAACTATGTGTTTTTTCTGCAGTCCTCTGACGAAATTTGCCGTTTTTTCGCGATCTTTCGACGAAATTTGCCGTTTTTTCGCTATCTTTTGGAGAAATTTTCCGGGGTTTTCGCGATCTTTCGACGAAATAGGCCGTTTTCTCGCGATATTTTGACGAAATTTTCGGTTTTTCGCGATCTTTTAACGAAATTTTCGGGTTTTTTCGTGATCTTTTGACGTAATTTTCGGGTTTTTCGCGATCTTTTAACAAAATTTTCGGGTTTTTTCGTGATCTTTTAACGAAATTTTCGGGTTTTTCGCGATCTTTTAACAAAATTTTCGGGTTTTTTCGTGATCTTTTAACGAAATTTTCGGGTTTTTCGCGATCTTTTAACAAAATTTTCGGGTTTTTCGCGATCTTTTAACAAAATTTTCGGGTTTTTCGCGATCTTTTAACAAAATTTTCGGGTTTTTCGCGATCTTCTAACAAAATTTTCGGGTTTTTCGCGATCTTCTGACAAAATTTTCGGGTTTTTCGCGATCTTCTGACAAAATCTTCGGGTTTTTTTGCGATCTTTCCACGAAATTTACAGTTTTTCCCGCGTTTCTTGGACGAAATTTGAGTTTTTTTTTCGTGATCCTTTGACAAAATTTGCGTTTTTTCCGCGATCCTTTGGCGAAATCTGCGTTTTTTCAGAAAACGATTGGCAAAATTTATTTTTTTGGACGACCTTTTGTCGAAATTCGCGTTTTTTTATAGCCGAATTTTCGGATTAGTGACCGATTTTTTTTTTAATTTTCGGAAAATTCGGAACAGAATCACCCCTACAGGATCCTTTGAAGAAATTCGCAATTTTTTGCGATCTTGTCGAAATTTGCGTTTTTTTCACGATCCTTTGTCGAAATTTGCGTTTTTTGCGCGATCCTTTTGATGAAAATGCGCGTATTTTCGCGATATTTTAATGCAATTCGCGTGTTTTCCGCGATCCTCTGACGAAATTTGCGCTTTTATTCGAGATCTTTCGTCGAAATTCGGGTTATTTCTCTAGTCTTTGACGAAATAGGAGTTTTTTCCACGACTTTTCGACGAAATTCGCGTTTTTTCCGCGATCTTTAGACGAAATTCGTATTTTTAAAGCGATCCTTTGGCGAAATTACCGATTTTTTTAATGCGAACGATTCTTGAAATTGATATTTTTCGGCAACAATTTGTCGAAGTTCGCGATATTTTCCAGCACTTTTCATTCCTTGAAATTGAATACTTTTTTTTCCAGCACTTTTCATTCCTTGAAAATGAATACTTTTTTTTTCCAGTACTTTTTCTATTTTTTCCAAAGCGTGCGAACCATGTTTAAGTTTCTGTTTCTTTAAGACAACATTTGATATTCTTTTACAATCTAACTTTGTGATCTCTGTGCCACTTGGCAATTCATCCTGCTGTAACAAAAAAAGTACCAAAGCAGCAACTGTATGGGTTAAGGATAGGTATCAGCAATAGAAGTATGTTTACCACAGATTTCAAAGTAGAATACATTTTTTAGCAGTTACTAATTTGTTAACATTTAATGACCTATCAGGGGCATAAACTAGCCTAAGAGTTGAAAATACTAACCAAAATTTGAAAACTTTTTTTTTTTAATACTGACCCAATTTAGTATACTGACAAACAATGGCCCATTTTTGAAAGTGCTGTGTTTCATTTCCCTATTACACAAATTACTGTTATGTTCACTCAATACATGTCACAGTTTGTTAAGCTACAATATTTCATGCTTAGCAGTTCTCATACGTTTTATCTCTAGCTTAAACATACTGCATTAAAAACAAACATTAACCTAATGGGATCCCAGTTTTTTATTATTGTTGATAAAGTAGAGAATTGGCAATGCCAAACTCTTTACAGATTGCTGTTTTCGTCCTTTTTCATCCACTGCATTAAGCAGCTTCACCTTTATTTGAAGCGAAATAGCAGTTTGTTTTCACACCAATTTTTCAGCCATTGTGCTCATAAAGCATAAGCTAATTTACAAAAAACACGAAATTCACTGATTTTCACCAAAAATTCAGTGGTTTTAATACAAAATTCAAAAAAGAATTTTTTTCGTGTTAAACAATTTTTGTTTTGTGTTAAAAGAAAAAAAATGTATTAAATTGCATAGTATGGTGTCCGGACCGCTAAATCTTTTCATGTTAAGCGTTTTTGTGTTAAACATATTTCACTGTATATGAGATAGAAGAAAGTTTTGGGATTGGCACATCCAACTAGTTTTTTTTTTTTTTTTTTGGCGAGTTGGTTTGTTTTATCAGCTTCAGTCAATGGAAAAATCTATGATACTGCAAATGAGATTTGTTTTGCTACTGACACAGAACACATTTTGTACAAAAGAAGCGAGTTAGGATTTACGGGATTAGAAGAAGTGCATTTTTTCCTCCTCTCCTAAAGTAGCATTAAATGTAGCACAAAAGTTTGATATGTACTACTCATTTTTTGTATCGCTCTGTTTGCTACACTACATTTTTTTTTTTTTTAAATGTAATGCGTTACACTACAAAATAATAAAAAAATTAGCTATTACTGTAGTTTCACTACTTGTAGCACATTTACTTCCGACCCTGGGGACATACCTAGAAAAGCAGCAAAAAGCAAAAATCTGTAAATCTCAAAATGAAGGTGATAAAATTCTTTTTCTACAGAAATCACTTTAGGGTTTCAAGTACACAGGTATATGTTGGTGGAACACTATTATGACACATTTAAATGATATTTTAAATGTGTTGGGTGCAAAACAAACCAAAGCTGATCCATACTTATACTACATTATAAATGAAAAAGATAAATACAGACTCCGATAGTGATCAATGACATTGTAATTGTCATCAGACCCGATAAAATGGAAAATTTTAAATTTCATCATGGCCAATTGCAACTTTTATGTTTTGTGTGCTTTCATGTTGAAATAAAATGTATTGGTTTATGATATTTCTTAATAAATTTTTGTATATATTGAATTAAATGTGTAAAAGACATCCATTTTAAATATGTTTGAAAGGACATATGTATTTTATACAGACTCAATTGAAATGGCAAATATGTATTTCAAATGCAATGTGATGGAAAGAAAATTTGACCTTGCAAACAGCAAAATCCTTAAAGTAAATTTATTAAAATGTTGTATTTTCATGAGAAAGCCACCATTTTTATAACACATCAGGAAGTGAGTGAAAAATGTATTACCTCTTTACATACCGTCGATTGGTGCTACTTTGGTCCAGCCCATAAAAAAAGGTTTTAATCTTTTGTATTGAACAAACAATACAAGATAATTCGGAGTTTTTGCCTTTGAAAAATATTTTAGACCCTACTATAGGGTATTTGAATAGTTTGGGGATAATTAAATTTTTTTAGTGGCAACACTGGATGTGTTTGTAAACAACTGTTTTCGTGTGTAGAATTTAACTCCCCAAACTTTCTATAGTGAGACAATCTGGATAAGAGATACAAATAAGGTAAGTGTCAAAATATTACGTTTAGTAACCTGTAACCCATGTGTGATCCTTTAACTATTATATTTTGACAGAAAATGTTTACGTTTTCATAAAGCTAACATGAAAACTAGTTTTTCAGGGCCAGGCCTTTTTTGATCCGAAAGTAGCCCCAGTTACTCAGAAATGACAATCAAATCTCTTTCCAAATGTTACTTTAGCAAAGTGTTACAGTAATTATTTTTGTTCCAGTTGCTGAGGCTAACATGATGAAAACTGTTTCCTCGTGTCTTTAATATTAACATTTGGCTTATTGTGTTTAAAAACATTTGTTTAGCAAGTTTGCAGTGTTAATTCAGTGGCAGATCCTATTGCAATCCATTTCTAACTGGTTTCAATGTTCCAACACATGAATTGCACTCATTTTATATGAAAATAAGTGAATGGACCCAAGAAGCCTCCAGCAGGGGCTACATTGTTCCAAAACTTTAAAAAAAATAAAAAAAATTGCCTCTTTAAAACCATACAGTTTGCATCATTGTTTCCTGTTAATGGATTGCAATTCAATTTCAACGTTGAAAAATCATACATAATATTTTTTAATAATGGAAATGTGAGTGGAACCCGGAAAACATTTAAATAACAGAGTCTATTCATAAACAGATACCTGTGTGGCATTCCGATGACAATGCTTTCGATGCCCAACTCACTGGCACGGTCGATGACTGTCTTCATGGCTGGTATTAACACTTCACAGCCTTCCAGCCCAAATCTTTTCTCGGACACCCATTTTCTCGCCAGGAATTCTTCAAACCTGACACCAACAGAAGAGACATTAGAAACATTTGTAACAGCATTTAGAAACATTACAATACAGGCATCCCTCGACTTACGTAATAAATCTCGACATTTATGAACACACTACCACATTTGATACGTATTTGCATACTTTTGATAAATATCTTATAAATAAAATAGGAAGATACACAGCCAAAATAAAGTTTTATATATATTTTGCAAACTCAACTCTAATTAAAATGGGACAAAAAATCTGGGGTTCAAAACCATAACACAATTATGTTAGCTAATTTGATGAAGAAGAGTATCTTTTCTTCTAGCTTCACCTGTTCCTTTGATGTAGAATGAAAATTGTTTAAATAAATTCATCCATGTTAAATTTTTAAATCCTACATTCCATAAAGGGCTTTTTAAGTGTTCTTTCAATTTGTTTTTAGATTTTTTTTTTTTTATACTTATTTATCAGAGTAAACAATGCTGTATGATGCTTTATTTCTAAAATAATACTGTGTAAATAATATATTAAACAAAAACATAATTTGAAGAACAAATTAAAAAAACAAAATTTATTTCCTACATTGTTTAAGCCTGAGAAGGGAAAGATATTAAGTTATTTCATTCAATTAGTTCTACATTTAATGTTAAATTTTTGTAACAAATTAGTTAAGCCGATTGAAGATAAAAAAATAAAAATAAAATTCATACAATATGATACTTAAAACACCCTAAAAAATTAGATTCCATTCAAATGAAATCAAAATAAATGTTAGACTCTTTCCATTTTTAATTGAAAATATTTGTATTGCAGATTTTGTATTATGTTTATGACAATTGTGCATACAATGATAAGATGCATGGAAAATACAAAACTTTAAAAAAAGTCAAAGATATATTTCGATTTCATTTGAACAGAATCTAATTTTTTAGGGTGTTTTAAGTATCATATTGTATGAATTTTATTTTTATTTTTTAATCTTTCAATTGGCTTAACTAATTTGTTACAAAAATTTAACATTAAATGTAGAACTAATTGAATAAAATAACTTAATATCTTTCCCTTCTCGGGCTTAAACAATGTAGGAAATAAATTTTGTTTTTTTAATTTGTTCTTCAAATTATATTTTTGTTTAATATGTCAAGTTTTTTATTTAATAACTAATGCACTCAGATAAACGCATTTCAAAATTAATAGAGAGTGTCATCATCAGGCTTTGATGTATGCGGTATTGCATCACAATGTGGGATGCAGTTTACCAATGTGTAATTCAAAATGTTTCACCACTGTAGTAAAAAATAAAAGTTTTACTTAAATTTTTAAACCTTATTCTCTCCCAAGGGGTGATGTAATCACATCAGAAAATTATTACCTAAGTTTAACTTGGTGTGTAAATAGTTCTCATCTCGGAAAAAAAAAATACATTTTAAAATTTAAGTTATGTAATTCCCCACTAGGTTCGCTACCTGCGTAAATATAGCTATCCACTAGAAACTTTTTACTAAAATATAAAATTGACCAAAGCAAAAACTTATTCCGAAAATATCCTTTTTATTTCCACTATGACACCATATTCACCTTTTTAGTTAAAAAAAAAAAAAAAAAAAAAAAACTAGCTCCATTTAATATTTCACGTGAAAATCTTTCAACTAAAAAGAAAGAAATTATTATTACGGCTTTTGAAATTTTTGCAACAATGAAGTAAAAATGTTACATTTTCTATGGAAAATGTCCGTTGATTTTCAATGAAAAAAGCGAAAATTGGAATTGTCTAAAAACAAATTGGCCCATGTTTCTCTCTGGGTTATAATTCAAACGAAAACGAATGGTAAAACGCCTTTGCATATGGCTATATGCAAAGGCGTTTTACCATTCGTTTTGACCCTGAAGTTAGGCAAACGTTTTTACACTTTAAATTTATAATATCATTAGAATTAGTCAAGAATAAAAAATGAGTGGCATCAGGGACAAAAAGGTGGGAAGAAAAAATGAAAAAGTTACGATCTCTATAGACTTTTGCATGTTAAATTAACATTGAGAAGTGACACTGGAAATGAATAAGTACTTATATATATATTATTTTCATAAGTAAAATATTAAAAATTATCGGCGTTCTTATCGTTAATAGTTGCATATAATAAATATTTCTTCGAAATTTTATGTCATCAATTTACAAATTCAAGTTACGTAAAAGCTCGCCGAAAGCATTACTTACGGGGAATGCCTGTACATTGAGATGGGCTCGTGTCAAGATTACCTTTTCTTTCAAAAAATATTTTTCACATTCATGGACCTTTCCCAACCTTTCCAAACAATGCCATGGTTGTGTGTGAGCATTGTTTAAGCAAAATGAAAGCAGTTTCAAAAACTGAGAGGGTGACCTAAAGTCATTTCTAAATTAAATACACGCAAAATCCGAGAGAAATGCTCATAGTGGAATGACTATTAAAGTGGTTTGGGTAATTGTTTTCATTTTGCAGATAAATGAATGACACGTGTCTCATGATCAGACTGGAAATTTGTTTTAAAATGTCAACTTTTTCAGAAGAATTTAAAAAACAGACCCATTTCGTAGTTTCTTATTTAGTCAATCTCAAAACTGAATTCAGGAATAGGTGAGAGACAGTTTGGATTTGAAAACAGCCTTAATGCAGGACTGCCTAGTTGCTTTAGATAGTAGGATTTGTACATAAATTTCACATCTCATTCTACTCTTCATGCTGCCACCACCTACATTTCTTCACTTTAATAAAACTAAACCTGTGGCTGTAAGATACATGAAGGATCAGGGCCTACAGCGCCCAACTCTGTTGACTTGACCCCGGGCCCCGAGGTGCTATGCAGCATGTGGTCAACCCAAAGCAACAGCAACAAAATAGTGACATTATTTGCTATTATAATGATATCTGAAGTTTGTGAACTGGTTGAATTAACTAACCTCTCTTTAGAAATTTTGGGTAATTCAGGGTCAATAGGAAATGTTGCTGATGTTAAGTTACATGGTTGAGACAAAACCATCAGCATGAAAATTGTATCTCCGTTTCCTGAAATTGTTGATTGTTATTTTTGTTAAAATTTCTCCTTCTCTCTTCTATTTAAAACACGATTGGGCCACATGGCCGTTTCTGAAGCAAAACACCATGGGTCTACGGTGTTTAGTTCCCAAGCAAGCTTGGTACTCATTTTATCGACCCTGAAGGGATGAAAGGTTGAGTGAACCTTGCCCAACCGGGAGCCGACCTGTAGCGTAGCAGACAGGCACACTACTGGGCTTCAATCTTTAATTAAAAAATCACAACATTAAAAAAGAAAAACTTTAATGCAAACAAGAAACTTTTCTTGCATTTTATTAGCTACAATTTTAATTCCATTTTTTGTGGAAGAAAGAAAAACATACAAGGAATGGAGGAAAAATGTCTATAAAAAATAGTTTTATCAAGAAAGGATGCATTGGATACAGAAAAGACATATGCAACTTTAAGGTCCATAACAGATCATCCGGAAGTTATGCATACAAATAAATGAATAATTTCTTTACAATAAATTTATATAAAATAAATTTGCATTAATAACATCTGATTTTATAGCCACCAATGGGTTAAAATAAAGCACACTACATACTATTTTGTCTCATTTAGCTGCTGAAATCCTGTGAAGGCAAAAATAACGGAAGCCTTAAGGATGATTCAAGGATTTTGTGCATCCAACACAACATGTGCACATGACATGTCACAAAGGATCCCTTCTATAATCTATGCTTATATTTGACATCGACATTCAGTCTACTCGCATCTTTACTAAGAACAACTTTACATGACATGGCCAGCCTTAGAATATTTTCATTTTCCCATGACTTTTTCCACATTATTTAATAATGTCACTTTCACATGCAGCTTTTTCAAAAATTTTTAACTTTAATCCAATTGACCCATCCTACTGTTGTTTGATTCGCATAAAAAGGAAATTAACAAAAATTATATGTACTTACTCTGATAAAGGACAATGGGTTAAAAGCATCCTTAACAAATCCATGAAATTGCAAAGAAATTTTCTGGTTACATCTCCCTAATTGGCTGGTTATATAAATTTAGCCAATTAAAGGCACAAAGAATATACACATACAATTTTTTTCTCTTTTGGATTATTTTATCAACAAGAAGAAAAGAAAACTATATCTACAAACAAACTGATAAAATTCTTTTAAATGTTATTAGTTTACTGTATTATAGACTACCTTTTTATAATGCACTGTATAATTCCTTAATGCCAAATACATAACAGACAGCCTTAAAAATGAAATGGTGCTAATTATAAAAATTTCTTTTCTTTTTCACCAGTTTGTCTCTGTGAAATTTGTCACTGCTAAACAAACATTTCTTGTTACTAAAATTTCCACTATGTTTACTAACTTCAAACTGCCATTGATAGAAGACACAGTAGCTTGAAAAGAAAGATATTTTTACTGTGTAGAAGAATCTGAAAATGGCCGTAAAAGAAAACCATTTACAGATGCAATATCAGCAGTTCAAGAAAGATGAGTTCTTTTTCTTACAGTGCTGAGCTTCATGTATTGCTGGAGTTTCAATTATATCACACTATTAAAATATTTATTTGCTTTAAAAGACATTATAAAAACACATTAAAAGTAAATTAAAAATCTATATTGACATGTTTCAACTCTTTCACTTCACTGAGTTGTCATCAGAACTCAGACAGAATAACAGAAAAATGGAAAAAAATCATCGAATATAAACAAGTAATCCTATAACGCACCCTACATTTTTGCGATCACATGTGATCACACGCCGTAAGTTGTCCAACCCTTCAACCCATAAATTTGGGATACAAAAAGATGATGTATCATTACAAACTCCTGAACCTCTTAAATAAATTTCAATGGACTCTCTTATGAATAACTGTAAATAAAAATTAGACCTGTAGATTATTCTACTCTCGTTAAAAAGTATGCTATTGGATTCAGCCAGGATAAAGCAGTATTACCTCTATTATATTTAATGTCCGCTCTATGTTCTTTACATCTGATATTGAATTTTCGTTGGGTTATACCTATATAATGATTTTTTATCCTAATAAATGGATTCCTATAAATCAATTAGCTGTAATCAGTTTCAATTAGCTTTTGATGGCAAAACAGGGCAACAAAAAGAAAGGATTTCCTCTGGTTGAAAAGTGAAAATCATCAGAAAAACCAAAAATTACAATGGCAGTCAAGCTAATTTTGCTTGTTTCATTGGAATTCCATTGTTCTACTTTGCAAACAATGTTAAAGTAAGTAGATTTAATGGAGAAAAATTTGAAAAAGAAAAAAAAATAGAAATTGTTCTTGTTTGAGAAATTGGAAAATTTCCTTTTCCAATGGTTTAACGAAGTCTGTGCAATAAACATTCCTATAAATCGAAAGAGAAAGCAACAGAAATTACATGTAAAAAGAGACTTGAAGGATCAGCCGATTAAAATGCTTGTATAGACAGGCACAATCTATCCAATTTATTTGTGGAAACTTTCTTGGTGTCGATACTGAGACTGTCCAAGAGCTTTGAAAACAAGACTATTCGAGTGAAGACATTTTCAATGCTGAAGGGACAGAGTATGTTTTGGCAATCTTCTTCCGCGGTGTAAGACTTACAGTAAAGGATGAAAATTGCCAGGATGTGGTTCACTGTTTTGCTCCGCACACATTCAGATGAAGTGAAAAGATTGTTGGGTGTTTCTGGAATATACAAAGAGGATTCAAACAAAAAAACTTGGAAACGTTTTTTAGAAATTTTGAATTGCAGACAAATGCACTTACAGAAACGTAGATTATCTTGGTGTACATTTAAAAATAGAAAATGTGCCAATGGAATTTTTCCCTGTGAATTGTAAAAGAAAAGTGATTTGGAGATCATCAAAGTAGTAAGCTCTATAAATCAACTTTTGGAGAAAAAAAAAAATCTCTTCTAAGGAGAGAATCTGTTGGTAAGAAAATTCGATAAACATTTTAGGTTTTCATATGATTTCATCATCATGAGACAGCTGTGAGAAAATACATCCCACATTTTCCTAAAGGTTATTTTCCAAAGAACAAAGGTGCTGAATTTCATCGTGAGGAGATAGAAAATGAAGATTCTAATAAAGGTTTAGTTATTTTCTTGCTTAAATCACGAGAATTATTTAGCTTGTGATTCCAATAGAGTGGACATGAAAGTTCAGACTCGTAAGTAATTGGATAGACTCAGAATTGGGATAATGATGAAGGGGAACAGAAGCTCCTTTTAAAAGATTGAAAGCATTCCTTTGAAAGAATGAAGAGAAAAGCTTACAAAAATTTTCATATACATTGAGGGTGTGCTAAAAACAAACTAAAGTAATCCATTTCTTTAAGGCATCATTTTTAAAAGCGATACCTAAAATCACTGAAGAAATCTTACTCAAATGAGTCTTTATTTTTATGTTCAATTTTTTTGTTGCCTCCATTTAACGTTTTCCCACATTTAGTGTCACCTCTTTAGGGTGAAAAACATATCCCTGTACTTTTTTATATACTTTAATTTAAAGAATCGGGCATCTTTAGTGAACATCTTAAAACTACTAAACACACACTTGTATGACACTTATATTTTTAATAATTATTACTTTTAAGGTACCTTTATTAATGAACACAGTTATTCTAATTGTTTTGCAATCAGGTGAAAAAGTGTCCAGGCGAGAATTCGAATGCCAATGCTCTGCCAGCTGGACCCATCTGGCAGCATGCAATCAGACACAGGGTTATCTACTTTTTAACCATTAAAAACAAAATGTCAAATCTTCTGGCCTGAATTCAACACTGATTATTGACATCTGGTTCAATGTCTCAATCTGCTCAACAGAATCCATCGCAGGTAATGGAAGCTCCAAGAAAAATTGGATATGTAACTACGCTTTATTCATTTCAATGCAGTTCAGATGTCAAGATTTCTGGGTGTCTGCCAGATTTGTGTCAGTTCAGCCAAAAAGATCGAATCCTGTCCTGGACACTTTACCCAGTTATGACTTGGGTTTATGATTTGTATGACCACGCTTCAACTGTCACAAACATACTTACATTTACATGACACTGATATAAGTTATTGTACATTATAGCATGTTCCTTATTGTGTAGATGAACAGGGTTCATACTCTATTTGAATAACAAAATTCCCTGAATTTCCAGGTTTTCTAGGCCCTATTTCCTACAATTCCCGGACCAAAATTCACGACATTTTTAGAAATACGAATTACAATTCAAGATTTTAATGTTTAACTTACATCTGAAAATT
Source organism: Maratus speciosus (assembly GCA_963932465.1). Classification (NCBI taxonomy): domain Eukaryota; kingdom Metazoa; phylum Arthropoda; class Arachnida; order Araneae; family Salticidae; genus Maratus; species Maratus speciosus. The sequence goes on from OZ010797.1 coordinate 13,561,275, forward strand.
AAAATAACATATAAAATTGAAACTAAAAATCTATATAATTTGACATTTACAATATATATATATATCACATTTTTTGTGGGTGGTCGGTAATGTTTAATTAATGGTTTTATATATACATTATATATATATATATATATATATATATATATATATATATAAACAAGCAAAACTAAAATACAACTCAGATGGATTCAAAGTAACTTTTTATTGACATAACTGAATTGACACATATTAAACATTTAACTTTTTTTTAGATTTCTACTATCATGTCATTTATTTGTGTTGTTTCAGAAGCAGTTTGTTGTGTAAAAGTTTCAATTTTTTGTCTTTTAACATTTTAACTTGAGCTACAGCTTTCTTTTATCTTTTTTTGTCTTGCTTCATAATTTTCCCTCTTATATAATTATTCACAATATCTCATCCTAGCCACCTTAACAAGGCTCAACATTTCTTCCACTTAAGTACTGACTATCTGGCGACAAATTTGTATAGCTAAAATGTGTTAAAAATTATGTTAAAAATGTGAATATAGCAAAAATTCTCCTTTTAAGGGAAAAATCGGAACTTTTTTGCGGACGCACCGTGAACTCAGGAGAATGCTGACGCATGATGGTGCATTAAAAAAAAAAAAAAAAAAAACCCTGACTTTTCCAGGTTTTAGAGTTTTTTATAAATTTTCCCTGACATTTCCATGACTTTTTGAGCACTTGTCATTTTTCCTGACATCTCCTCATTTTCCAGGTTTTCCAGTCACGTAGGAACCCTGATGAAGTAAGCAGCTGTCATACTTCATTTATGGAGACATGCTGTCTATGGGGAAATTTGCTTGCAATGCATTTAAATGTTAAATACACCCAACATAACGAAATTGACATGAACTACAACATGCTTTCAACAGAGTAGGTATAAGTAGCAGAGTACATTTACATGGGCACACGAAAAAATCCACTACATTATGATACAATAAAATCAAAACACTGTATTAAAACGAGTGCCGTGAAGGAATTTTCACCTCATTATTAATATAAAAAAAGTTAAAAACAAGCATAAAATTACTTAAAAGGTGCTAAAAATTTATAAAGATGTTAGTATATCCCGAGATCTTTCGAACGCACACGCATTCATTTCCAAGGGGAAAAGTTCTTGTTTTAAACTTTATTACATTATGGTACAATAAAATCAAAACACTGTAATAAAACTAGTGCCGTGAAGGAATTTTTACCTTGTTATTAATATAAAAAAGTTAAAAACAAGCATAAAATTACCTACAAGGTGCTAAAAACTTAAAAATATCCCAAGATCTTTCAAACGTACACACATTCATTTCCAAGGGGAAAAGGTCTTGTTTTAAACTTTTATACATTACTAGCTGACCCGCCCGGCTTTGCCCGGGTCCGTGGTAATATTTATAAAGAAACCTTTAATTTATATGATTTTATATGTAACTCTATTTTGTCTGAAATACGTACCCGCTCACAGTGTGAAAATGGGGGAGAAGCAGTTACAAATTGTTGAGATGTTATGCAAATTTTATTCATAATTGTTGTAAAATTGTATGCCATAGTCATGAACAAATTAAAACTTTAAAACACCCTCTACTGATGAAAAAATTAGTTAAGAGGAGAGGAGTGAGTGCTTAGTAATGTACAGGCCAAAAGCTTTAAAACGACCTCTGTCAGAAAACAACATATAAAGGACACTAATCGAAGAAAACGCTACAGTTGTAAGGACAATTATCGTCACCCGCCTTCCAAACTCGAAATTCAACTCTCCCACCTTCTTTAAAATTTTAAAGTGTTATCATTCACATAAGTTAATTTCAATTGTATTCGTTCTTCGTGTTAATGGCAATTTACATATGCATAGTCGCCCAAGCATGGAACGTGTTTCTTGAACTTTTTATGAAGTAAATAATTTCTGTTCTTGAGCGATTAAGAGTCCATTCACATGCGATTGTTATAAAACACCTAATATATCACAAAATGCACACCATATTATTTCATGAACTCAAGGATTTTTCACTCAGTTCTTATTCTTTTGTTAATATTTTCTCATCCTAATGAAAACATATGTTATACTTTATTGAATGTTTTCACATTGAAAGTGCAGTATAAAGTTTAGGCATAATTCAATAAAGCGAAAATTTTGAGTGTTCGTTATTTATAATCTATCTTCCTGTTAAAATTGTTGCCTACATTTTTAGACACCCATGAACGGTGAACACATAACACGCGATAAATTGTCACAAATTTTGTCATAGATCGTTGAAAAAATTGTGAAGTGATCATTAGAAAAAAAAAGAATGTCATCCAACGAACTTAGAAAAATAATCATGAATTTTGTGAAACAATCGAAGAAAAAAATTACAAATTTCATCAAAAGATCGCAGAAGCACATGTTGAATTTTGCCAATCTGTCACTCAGGAATATCGGGAACTTCGACAAATAGTCGCAGAAAAAAAGAAAAAAACTCATCACAGATAATTGAAAAAAAAATGCAAATTTCGCCAAACAATCTTGGGAAAAAATCATGCATTTTGTGAAACGATCGCTGCAAAAAGCCCTCGAATTTCAGTAAACAACCGAAAAAAAATATTGCAAATTTCATCAAAAAATCACGGAAATGTATAGCAAATTTTGACAAAAGAGTGCCGAAGCGCACACTGAATTTTGCCACTCTGTCGCTGAGAAATACTGGAAACTTTGGCAAATAGTCACCAAAAAGAAATAAATAAAATAACAAATTTCATCATAGATCGTTGAAAAAAAAAAACGTGAATTTCGTCAAACGATTGTTGAAAAAACCCCCGCGAATTTCAGTAAACAATCGAAAAAAAAAATTGCAAATTTCATCAAAAGATCACGGAAATGCATGGCAAATTTCGTCAAAAAAGTGCAGAAGCATATGCCAATTTTGCCAATCTGTCGCTGAGAAATATCGGGAACTTCAACAAATGGCCGCGGAAAAGAAAAACACAAATTTTGTCACTGATCGTTGAAAAAAAAAAAAAAATGCAAATTTCATGAAACGATTTGTGGGGGGGATTGTGCATTTTGTGAAACGATCGCAGAAAAAAAAAACGTGAATTTCGGTGAACAAAAAAAAAATATTGCAAATTTCATCAAAAGATCACAGAAACGCATAGCAAAGTTTGTCTAAAGAGTGCACATTACGAATTTTGTCAAATAGCCGCGGAAAAGAAAAACACAAATTTTGTCACTGATGGTTGAAAAAAATAAAAATGCACATTTCATGAAACGATTTGGGGGAGGGGTGGAATTGTGCATTTTGTGAAACGATCGCAGAAAAAAAAAACGTGAATTTCAGTAAACAAAGAAAAATATTGCAAAATTCATCAAAAGATCGCAAAAACGCATAGCAAAGTTTGTCTAAAGAGTGCAGATTACAAATTTTGGCAATATGTCGCTGAGAAATATCAGAAATTTCGACAAATGGCCACAGAAAAGAAAAACAAATTTTGTCACTGATTGTTTAAAAAAAAATCGTGAAAAAAAAAAAAAAAACACGAATTTCGTCAAACGATTGCTGAAAAAAACCCCCGCGAATTTCAGTAAACAATCGAAGCAAATTTCATCATATTGCAAATTTCATCAAAAGATCGCGGAAATGCATGGCAAATTTCGTCAAAAAAGTGCAGAAGCATATGCCAATTCTGCCAATCTGTCACTGAGAAATATCAGGAACTTCGACAAATGGCCGAGGAAAAGAAAAACACAAATTTTGTCACTGATCGTTGAAAAAAAAAAAAATGCAAATTTCATGAAACGATTTGGGGGGGGGGGGGGTGGAATTGTACATTTTGTGAAACGATCGCAGAAAAAAAAACGTGAATTTCAGTGAACAAAAAAAAAATATTGCAAATTTCATCAAAAGATCACAGAAACGCATAGCAAAGTTTGTCTAAAGAGTGCACATTACGAATTTTGTCAAATAGCTGCGGAAAAGAAAAACACATATTTTGTCACTGATCGTTAAAACCCCCCCCAAAAATTTCATGAAACAATTTGGGGGGGGGGGGGGGAATTCGTGCATTTTGTGAAACGATCACTGAAAAAAAAAGCGTGTATTTCAGTAAACGAAGAAAAATATTGCAAATTTCATCAAAAGATCGCAGAAACGCATAGCAAAGTTTGTTTGAAGAGTGCAGATTACAAATTTTGCCAATATGTCGCTGAGAAATATAGGAAAGTTCGACAAATGGCCACGGAAAAGAAAAACAAATTTTGTCACTGATCATTTAAAAAAAATCGTGAAAAAAAAAAACTGCAAATTTCGTGAAACGATTGCTGAAAAAAACGTGAATTTCAGTAAACGAAGAAAAATACTGCAAATTTCATCAAAAGATCGCAAAAACGCATAGCAAAGTTTATCTAAAGAGAGCAGATTACAAATTTTGCCAATATGTCGCTGAGAAATATCGGAAACTTCGACAAATGGCAGAGGAAAAGAAAAACACAAATTTTGTCACTGATCGTTGAAAAAAAAAAAAAAAATGCAAATTTCATGAAACGATTTGGGGGGTGGGGGGTGGAATTGTGCATTTTGTGAAACGATCGCAGAAAAGAAAACGTGAATTTCGGTGAACAAAAAAAAAATATTGCAAATTTCATCAAAAGATCACAGAAACGCATAGCAAAGTTTGTCTAAAGAGTGCACATTACGAATTTTGTCAAATGGCTGCGGAAAAGAAAAACACATATTTTGTCACTGATCGTTAAAAAAACCCCACAAATTTCATGAAACGATTTGGGGGGGGGGGGGGGGGGGGGAATCGTGCATTTTGTGAAACGATCGCAGAAAAAAAACGTGAATTGCAGAAACAAAGAAAAATATTGCAAATTTCATCAAAAGATCACAGAAACACATAGCAAAGTTTGTCTAAAGAGTGCGCATTACGAATTTTGTCAAATGGCCGCGGAAATGAAAAACACAAATTTTGTCACTGATCGTTAAAAAAACCCCACAAATTTCATGAAACGATTTTGGGGGGGGGGGGGGGGGGAATCGTGCATTTTGCGAAACGATCACTGAAAAAAATAGCGTGAATTTCAGTAAACGGAAAAAAATATTGCAAATTTCATCAAAAGATCACAAAAACGCATAGCAAAGTTTGTCTAAAGAGTGCAGATTACAAATTTTGGCAATCTGTCACTGAGAAATATCAGGAACTTCGACAAATGGCCGAGGAAAAGAAAAACACAAATTTTGTCACTGATCGTTGAAAAAAAAAAAATGCAAATTTCATGAAACGATTTGGGGGGGGGGGGGGGGGAACTATCGCAGAAAAAAAAAAAGTGAATTTCAGTGAACAAAAAAAAAATATTGCAAATTTCATCAAAAGATCACAGAAACGCATAGCAAAGTTTGTCTAAAGAGTGCACATTACGAATTTTGTCAAATGGCTGCGAAAAAGAAAAACACATATTTTGTCACTGATCGTTAAAAAAAACCCCAAAAATTTCATGAAACGATTTGGGGGGGGGAAATCGTGCATTTTGTGAAACGATCACTGAAAAAAAAAAAGCGTGAATTTCAGTAAACGAAGAAAAATATTTCATCGCAATGTCGCAAATTTCATCAAAAGATCGCAGAAACGCATAGCAAAGTTTGTTTGAAGAGTGCAGATTACAAATTTTGCCAATATGTCGCTGAGAAATATAGGAAAGTTCGACAAATGGCCACGGAAAAGAAAAACAAATTTTGTCACTGATCGTTTAAAAAAAATCATGAAAAAAAAAACCCTGCAAATTTCGTGAAACGATTTTGGGGGGGGGGGGGGGGGGGGATCGTGCATTTTGTGAAACGATTGCTGAAAAAAACATGAATTTCAGTAAACAAAGAAAGATATTGTACATTTCATCAAAAGATCGCAGAAACGCATAGCAAAGTTTGTCTAATCTTTGGGTAATGGTCGCAAAAAGAAAAATAACGTGAATTTCATGAAAAATCTTGTAAAAACAATCACTGTAAAAATAAAACACAAAATTCGATAAACAGTCGAGGGAATAAATTGCAAATTTCATCAAAAGATCGCGGAAATGTATAGCAAATTTTGACAAAAGAGTGCAGAAGCACACGCTGAATTTTTCCAATCTGTCGCTGAGAAATGTCGGGAACTTTGACAAATGGCGACAGAACAAAAAAAAAAATCATAATTTCTCTTCACTGAATTACACCTAAACTTTAAACTGCTATGCCTGGCACCACAGTTGCAGAAAATTCTCCAAGTGTCTGTGACAGATACTTCAGTGGCAGAAAATAATCTGCTGGTAAAATATTTTACAATTGAAGCATTAATTAATCAAACCACCACTTACCTGCAATGTCTTTAAGCATTTTATTAATTTTTATAGATAATAATCTTAGTTTTGTATGAAGTAATAAAGAGCTAAACATAATTGTAAAGTGAAATAATAAAAGGTTTGATGGAAAAATAATCTGCAAAAGAGATAAGAAAATCTGTGACGCCTGCCTCCCATCTTGAATTTTCTGCTACTGGACCTGGCACTATGAAAACATTCAGTAAAGTGCAAGATATGTTTTCATTACGATTTCTTATCAGTGGGAAAGTGGAGAGAAAAGATTAACAAAAGGAAAAGAACTGAAAATGGAAAATTCTGAGTGCGTAAAATAGTTAAGATGTGCATTTTGTGACATGTAGTTTCATAAGAATCGCACATGAATGAACTCTTAATCGCCCAAGAACGGAAATTATTTATTGAATGTTTTAAAAAAACATTCGATTCTTGGGGCGATTAGACAAATTTGGAGTTTCAGAATAATCGTCCAAGAATGGACATGCAGTCAGGTATAAAATGTACGTTGTCATCGGCCAATAATGTCAACAATAATAAATGAAAACATTGAATATTTGTATATGAAGCAAACTGAGTTCAATAACAATTTTAAAAATGCAGAATCAAAATTAAAACTTATATTTTTGTTTATTTAAATGAAAAAAAAGTTTAAATTCTACATATAACATTTCGAGTTATACCGATTAATAAGTTTTATCATGTTATGGTTAAGCATCACAAAAAATTTCAAAATAGTAACTCAATAAATAAAAATTATTTTAAAATAGGTATGTCCCGAACCTCCTTAAATGAAACAAAGTTCAATAACAAATCTTAAAATCAAAACATACATCTTATACTTTTGCTAAGAAATGAAAAGAAAACATTCAGTGAAGCATTGATTCAGCAAATATGTGAAAAAGTTTGTAAAAAGCCTACTTTTATGACAATTTTGTGAAGGGTCCTTTTTTAAGGTGAAAAGTTTTGTGAAGGGTCCTGCTTTGATTTGAAAAAATTTGTGCAGGGTCCAGTTTTGACATGAAAAATGTTGTGAGGGGTCCTTTAAAGAACCCAATTTTTCCTAAACAGATCCCTGTGCTTGTTACATATCATGACTTTGATAAGAAATGAAAACACCCAGTAAAGTGCAGAAAATATGTTTTCATTGGGATTTGTTATGAAACTCATAATATATGGGGAAGTGGAAAAAAAAGATAAAAGAAAAACCCAAATAACTTCATTCATTTCCCCTGAAAAGAAATATTTGTTTTATTCCTATTCTTGGGTGATGACAACATACATCTCTTAATCACCCGAGAACGGAAATTATTTACTGAATGTTTCCATTTCATAGAAAGTACAGTTTTCATCTTACACTTTACTATAAAATGTACAGTTCTATTTTTACTAAGAAATGAAAACATTCAGTGAAGCGTTGATTCAGCAAATTTGAAAAAAAAATAATCAGCAAATTTGAAAAAAAAAAATTACTTTAAGATCCCAGAAAGTTCAAGAAACATTATACCTACTATTTTATTCTTGGGCAACTACGCGTATGTAAATAGATATTAATACGAAGAACGAATACAATTTAAACTTACGTGAATTGTATTATATCACTTCTTATAAACATTATAAAATAATGTCAATAAGATTAAAACTAGGGATGCAACGGATATCCGGCAAATATCCGATATCCGGCATATCCGGCTGATTTTTCAATATCCGAAATACCGTCGGATATCCGAATCACAATCACCGGATATCCGACTTCTCTGCCGGTTATCCGGCAGAATGCAGCAAAGCGAATATATAAGGATAACAGAAATCGTTTGACCCCAAACAATGCCGAACAATTTTGTTTATAATGTAAAATATGAAAGTAAGTTCGCTATTCATGAGTAAAAGGTAATTCTCAAAAGTTTAAAGAATTGCTAGCTTTCCTAACATTGATATTTGAACTCTTTATAATAAATTTAAGAATTTACGTATACTTCTTTTAGAAAATTGTACCTTTACTTTCAGAATGTAAACAAAATTTGAAGTTGTTTATGACTTTAGTTTAGTGACTGTTTAGTGACTGAGTTAAGTATGACTTTATTAATTTTCTTTCTTTCTTTTAAGTTTAACACTTAAACAGGCCTATTTTTAGAAGAAAGTATTGTAATAGAATTTTTTTCGATTTCCTTTTTTCGACGGAGTTAGATGTTTTAGGAGTCAGATATCCGAAAACATGTTTATACAAAAGGTCTGTCTGTCCGTGTGTCGCCATCGTACCATCAAAAAGTGAATGAAGTTATGCATAGAATTGAACGAATTTTTTTGTGAATGTTTTTGGCTATAGCCAGGCGGCCCGCCCTCCTTCAATATGAAAACATTCCACTGGAAAGGGGGGGGGGGGCACTGTAATCGTGATTTTTGTGCCATTTTCATTATTGTACCATTGAAAAGTGTATGAAGTTATCCATATAATTGAACAAAATTTTTTATATTTGTTTTTGGCTATATCCAGCAGGTTCTCCTTTAAATTGGAAATATTCTGCCAGAAAGGGGCGCTGTAATAGCGATTTTTGTGCCACTTTCATTCTTGTACCATCGAAAAGTGTATTGAAGTTATGTATAGAATTGAACCAATTATTTTTATTTATTTATTTTTTTTTGGGGGGGGGGGGGGGGAGGGGGGTATGTTTTTGGGTACGGCCAGCAGGTCCTCCTTCAGTTTGAAAATATTCTGCTGGAAGGGGGCGCTATAATACAGATTTTTGTGTTATTTTCGTTATTTTACCATTGAAAAGTGTATGAAGCTAAGCATATTTTGTGTGTATATTTTTTACTATGGCCAGCAGTTTCTCCTTGAATTTGGAAATATTCCGCCAGAAGGTGGCACTGTAACAGATTTTTGTAAAATTTTCTCAAATTTTCGCAGTTTTTTTTGTATTGCAGTGATGGAACAGCTGCGCCAATTGCTCCGATTGTGCCAAATCGATAATGCTGCGCATTTCTGCACCAAAACGATCACTTTTCAACAAAATTGTGTCCAACTGCGCCAATTCGATAGTAATTCTTCAGCCAAATCGATCATTTTCCATCCGAATTTTGCCAAAATATGCGAATTTGGTCAAAAGATCGCGAAAATGTTGCGTTTGTCAAATGATCACCAAAAATATAAATGTTAATTTTAACAAAGGACCGCTAATTTCGTCAGAAAACGAGGTCAAAAGATCGCGAAAATACGTGATTTCGTTAAGATCTCGCGAATAAAACGAAAATTGAGCCAGAAAATCGCGAAAAACACGCAAATTTTGTCGAAAGATCGCAAGAAAACATGAATTTTGTCAAAGGATTGCTAATTTCGTCAAAAAACGAACAAAACACGGCCAAAAGTTCGTGTAAAAACGCTAATTAATTTAAAAGATAAAGAAAAAACCGCCAATTTGATCAAAAGGTCTCAAATTTCATCAAAAGAGCGCGAAAAACACGCAAATTTCATCAAAAGATCGCGAAAGAAACGTGAATTTTGTCAAAGGAGCACTAACTTCGTCAAAGCGGTCAAAAGATCGTGAAAAAACGCGATTTCGTTAAAAGATTGCGAATAAAAAATGCAAATTTCGTCAAAAGATCGCGAAAAACACGCGAATTTCATCAAAGGATCACGAAAAAAAAACGTAAATTTTGCCAAAGGTTAGGTAACTTCGTCCAAAAACGAACAAACCACGGTCAAAAGATCGGGAAAAAACGCTACTTTCGTTAAAATATCGCGAAAAAACCCGCCAATTTCATCAAAAGGTCGCAAGAAAACGCGAATTTCGTCAAAGGATCGCGAAAAAACGTGAATTTTGTCAAAGAATAGCTAATTTCGTTAAAAGATCGCAAAAAACGGCAAATTTTATCAAAAGATTGCAAAAAACGCAAATTTTGTCAAAGGATCGCGAAAAACAGCAAATTTCGTTAAAATATTTAAAAAAAAAAACACGCTAATTTCGTCAAAAGATAGCGAAAAACACGCTGATTTCAACAAAGGATCCGAATAACGCGCGACGAAAAATACACAAAGATTGTGAACAATATGCAAATGAGGTCAAAAGATTGTGAAAAACACGCAAATTTCGTCAAAGGATTGCGAATTTTGTGAAAGAGTCGCAGAAAAAACACGAATTTCGTCAAAGAATTCCAGACAAAACGCAAATTTCGTCAAAGAATACCAAAATGACATTTTGATGCTCCAAAATGAGCATTTTTGCTGCTCCAAAATAGTTATTTTGTGCTCCGAAATGAGCGTTTTTGCTGCTCCATAATGGCATTTTGCTGCTCCAAAATGAGGTCCATACTGCTGGTACTGTATATTGGCGGCTCATGAAGCGAAAGGAACTTCGCATCCTGCTAAACTGGCTATTCACAAACAGCTGGTGTACAACAGAATAACGAAAAAATTACTGATTTTAATAAATGTCATGATAGAGATTAACTTATTCTGATTAATTGACTGGAGCAGAAATTTTAGACCAAAATCAAAGTTGGTATAATATTGAACTAATAATATTGAAGTATTAACATTTGGAACTACTTTTTGAAATATTAAGATGTATGAGATAGAAGAAAGTTTTGGGATTGGCAAATCCAACTAGTTGTTTTCGTAACTTCATTATAAATATTTAAAATTAAAAGTAATTTTCTTTTTACTTATAAATATAAAAATAATTTAAGTTAAAATAAAGCTAAACATGACTTAGAGCAAAAACAATATTAAATAATTAAAACAGAAAAAGGGCATCAACTAAACCTATGTTTGGAGAAAATAACTCTTTAATCATGGGTATATTAGTAGATATTTTATGTTTAAATTATAAAAAGAAAGTATGTAGTATTTCTTTGTAAAAATACTCTACAATTATATGCATATTAATTGGTTAAAATTTGTTGTACGATATATCAGCATCTCATTGTACAAATTAATTATTAGCAATTATCAATATAGTCAATCCCCTATTCAAATCCAGTAGCAATTATCAGCATTTCATTGTACGAATAAACAGAATATTTTAATGTTTAAATTAAATTTTTTATGCAATATTTTTAATATACATTACAGGGCTTGAATTTTGAGAAGGGATGGCAGGATTCGTGCCCTAAATATTATTATTGTGCCCTATTGTGGGCGGGCGTCTCCTGTTTCCAAAAAATCACTTTCCGAAAATGTTTCTTTGTAAAACGACGATCAAGTCTCAGGACCGACTGACAAATTTTGTGATATTTTCTACTATCAATGGGAAGATTTCACAGTTTCTTCTTAGACAGATTGACAAAATTCATGGTTGTTTTTCTGCATCCGACTAAAAAATTTTGCGCTTTTTCTCCACGACCGATTGACGAATTTCACAATTTTTTCTAGAGACCGATCGGTGAATTTCATAATTTTTTTTTTCTTGAGATCAATTGATAAATATAGCAATTTTATTCTGTGACCGATTGGCAAATTTCCCTGTTTGTTCTTGTGACATACTGATGAAAGTAACGATGGTTTTTCTGCATCCGATTGAAAACTTTCGCGTTTTTTCTCTGCAACCGGCTGAGGAATTTCACGATATTTGCTCATGACAGATCGGTTGATGAATTTTGTGATATTTTCCTGCTGCCCATTTCCCATGCACTTCAGTTTTCTTCTTGCAACCGGTCAACAAATTTTTTTATTTGTTTTCACCGTGATTGACGAAATCGGCGATATTTTTTTTATGACCGATTTATGTATTTTGCGATGATTTTTCCCTATGCCCAAAATAGGAAATAACTAAAAGGGCAGTAATGGACACCGGAGACTGAGCCCTACCAAACTGGCCAATAGTCAGCACTCAACAAAATGAGATTACACTTGTGGTACACATGAAGAAAAAGAAATTTGGTTGAACTTAAAAAAACAGGTTTAGAAATAACAAACTAGTTGATTCTTGCAATTCATAGAAATTAGGGCATGACTTTTTGAAATCAACCTTTTATCGTGTAATAGAAAAAATCAATTGACTATTTCCTTTCCAAACTTTGGATATGGATTTAAAATTCCAATGCATAGAACACAGTTCAATTAACGAAAATACCAGGGATTACAGTTTTGACTATAATTCCATTAAGGATATAATAAAACAAGTTTGTTCAGAAATGACATACATTCACCGTAGGATATTGACAATAGAATCACCGATATGCATTATTCATGCAAGTAAGTTAAAATTGAATGCACATCAGATTTTGCAAAGTTTTCTAAAAATTTTTAACAGAGCATAACCATGCGTTTCCAATAATTTCTAAAGTTATAAAAGTTGGTCTGTGCTGTTTGTCGAAAGTGTAACTTGTGAAAGAGGCTAAATCACGCAAAATGGAATAAAATCTAAATTAAGAAATTCATTTAGCAATCCAATTGTTAATTGCCCATAACATTAGGTGAAAATTGAAAAATAGACATGGTATATATATAAAGCTTGATTTTGTTCCTTTTCTTTAATAAAATAAAAATTTTGAATAATTATCTTGAGCAGTGGTGACCATCCCTCCCAAACCGAATGACGCAAATTCCCCCCCCCCCCAAAAAAAATCTTCACACATTAACACTGAGTCCCCCCCTAAACAAAAAATCAATTGTAAAATATATTCTTATTATTAAATTATTTAATAATAGTATTCTTACGTACTGCCATACAAACATAAAATAAAAGTTTTAACAGTGTAATAAATAATAAAAGATACATTTTTTATTATTAGCAATCTGATTGTTTTCACATTTATAAGTCCTGACTGACAAGCCCGTGTTCACTATATACGTTTTAATAAATAAAGCTACTTTTTTATGAAAATAAATATTTACTTACAAGTATTTAAAATAAAAATCTTTTAAATTATTACAAAATAAATCTTAAATACAAAAAATGCATATCGTTTTAAGAAAACTAAAATATTAAAGACGAGTTGTTTATATCAAACGCATATCAAATACATTTGCATGTACATACGCCCTTGTTTAAGATTAAATCTTAACGCTTAAGATTTCCAAATCATTTTTTTTTTATACTATCTAGTCATACAGTTTAATCTCACCCTCCCAAAAAAATTCTCTAAATCACACCCCACCCTAAAATAAACTGTGGATTGAAGCGTTTATTTCAGTACAAGTGTTGCTTTATACTGCTTTAACAACATACAATGTACTCTTATACAAGTACCGATTCTTATAAAATGGCAGACATTATACCATTAAAACATAGTCCTATATCTATTGTAAGCCCCTGTATTCTGTATAGGTATGTTTTTCTTTCACACCATAATTTTTCAGTCTTATTACCTAGTAGTTAATCCTCCTTTCCCTCCCAAAAAATTCTAATTTTTCTATAAATTTCTCCCTTTCCCCTAAAATAATTCGTGGACCAATAAAAAAAATCGTAATCGGTAAAATACACAATCGATAAGTCATCAATTACTTCCGAGAACCTACAATCGTTTATTAAAATCATTGTTTTTATATGTTTATAAAGCAGTATTTAGTAAATACATAAAAACTGAAAAGAGATGGATTTAAAAAACAACAAACCGAAGGAAGGCTATAATGGAGCCATAATAGCGGAAAAGTCATGTAACGGCGTTCTTTGGTTGCAAAAAGTAAAATCATTGTTTTTATATGTTTATAAAGCAGTATTTAGTAAATACATGGTAACTGAAAAGAGATGGATTTAAAAAACAGCAAACCGAAGGAAGGCTATAATGGAGCCATAATAATGGAAAAGTCATGTAACGGCGTTCTTTGGTTGCAAAAAGTTGAAAAGTCGCGAGTAGGTATGAAACGGTAAAAGGAGTTTAAATATCAATAATTAGAATTTTTCGACAATTAGCAGCAAATTGGCCAAAGAAATAAGAATAAAAAGCACCCCTAGTGGCAAAAACATGAACTGAAAGGATGGTAAATAATATCAATATTTTTTATTGATGTTTTTACGTCATTTGAAATCAGTTCTATGATTTCCCCTTTATTAGAAGACCATCTACTGGAATGCGTTAAACAACCCCCATGGGGGGAAATAGGGGAGGAGCAATAAATGCATAATATGAATAAGTGGTCATAAGGCTTTCCAATGATATATCACATGAGGGGTGTCGGCTAAATTTAGAAAAGTGACTCACCGCGTGGTCAAAGGGGAGAAGGCCGCGGGAGGTATGTACATGAAGTAATAGTCACAGAGCTTTCCAATGATATATCATATGAGGGGGTGACGGCAAAAGATAGAAAAGTGCCCCCAGAATTCCAACTATTGCGCGCCCCGGAATACACCCTCCCCCTCTCTTTGAAATTTTAATATATTATAAATTATTCATCTGAGGGTTCCGTAACAAAATCCGATCTAAAATGATAAAAACGCTACGATTTCAAAAAAGTTCGAAAAGCGCCTCACCCGGGAAGCCAAATTGGGGAGGGGGGAAGAAAGATTCATAATATGAAAGAGTGGTCCGAAAACTTTTCGATGACATATCACATGACGGGTCCAAAATGTTTGAAATTTACCCCTCACCCATGGGTTCACTCTTTCTTCCCAGAATACACCCGGAAATCACGCAACCCTCACTTTTAAATTTTTATATTTAATAAATAATATTTACCGGAGGGCTCCATCAAAAAAACACACTTAAAATTATATTTCTTGTAGAAATCGCAACGATTTAAAAAATTCACCCCCTTACTGCTTCCCCCTCCCGAAATTTACTCCAGGAGGAGAAAGGTTCATAATATGAAAGAGTGGTCAAAGGGCTTTCCGATGATATGTCACAGGAGGGGTTCGGTAAAAGTTTGAAAATTAATCCCCCGTCGATCCATTCTCGCGCCTTCCAGAATTCACTCACCTTCCTCTTCTGAAATTTTATATTTGATATATAATATTTATCTGAGGGCCCCAGGTATGGGACAGCTTGACAGAGCTAAAGTAAGAGAAACATTGAAAATTCGGGGCAAAATGATACTAAATTCAACAGTAATTATTGAAATTAGGACTATTTAGAACTGAATAAATAAACCACTATACCTCCTAACCCATATCGGTTAATAACAAAAAGAGATTGGATAAGCAAATGCACTCCTTCGAGAAACTATGACTTAAACCAGAAATGCGGTAAGTTGACTCTGAACGCTTCATTTCTCTCTTTCTCTGGCATTTCCGCAAATCTCATCTCGATGATTTTTGACCGGCATCTCGACTTTTGACTTCCCGATTATTCCTCTCGCGCTTTTCAACATTTCGTATGTTGGCCGAGAATGAAAAATCAATTTTCTTCGCTTCTCGATATGTTGTTCTCGATTAGTGTCTTTTCATAGGTTGCCGAGAACGAGAATTCAATTTCTCGTTCTCGGCAGAGAAGAGATGTGAGAAGATTTATCGAGACGAGATAGAGAAACAGACAATGAGCTGTGAAATGAAGCCCTAATATTCAAAGTTTCTCTTATTTTAGCCCTATCAAGCTGTCACATACCTCGAACCCTCTGATAAATACTATTTATTAAATATAAAAATTTCAAAGAGGGGGGTGCGGAGGGGATGAACAAATTTTTAAAACCGTAGTGATTTCTACAATGAATATAATTTTAGATGTGTTTTTTGATGGAGTCCTCCGGTAGATATTATTTATTAAATATAAAAAATTAAAAGTGGGGCATCCGTGAATTCCGGGCCGAAAGAGTGAACAAACCCGGGGGTGGGGGATTTTCAACCTTTTTTAAACCCTTCATGTGATATATCATTGGAAAGCCCTCGGATCACTCTTTGATATTATGAGACTTTCTTCTCCCCTTCCCAATTTGGCCCCAGTTTTTGAACTTTTTTGCGTTTTCATCATTTTAATTCGAATTTTTTAAGGAGTTTTCCGAAAAATATTACTTATATGAAATTTCAAAAAGGGGGGCTGAATTCCTCGGGGGTTGCGATAGTTCGACCCCCGGGGGGTAGCACTTTCCTAATTTTTGCCGACACCCCTCATGTGATATATCATTAGAAAGTCCTGCGATCACTTATTGATATTAAGCACTTACCGTGACACTTTCCTCACTTTGACACCCAGGGTGGCACTTTTCTAAATTAACCGAGACCCCTCATGTGACATATTGTATGAAAGTACGGTGTCTTCTATGTAGTGCCGTATGCAGCGGGGACCCAGTTTGAGATTTCCTATTACAAGATTACATATAAATTAGAGGCCCTGATTAAAGAAGGGGCGCACTAGCGGGCGTAGCCAACTAGTCCTTATTAACCCGACTCATTCCAGCTTTCCCACAGATGATTCTTGATAAAATCGAATCGGGTATGGCAGTGGTTCCCAACCCGTGGGCCGCAAGGACCGTGGTACTGGGCCGTAGAATCTTGGGGTCTAATACCGGTTTTTTGGGACGATTCACTACAGAAGCGCTGGCTGTTGATCACTGGGCTTACATTCGTCAGTCATCGCGGTCAAGGTCAACGCTCTTCTCCCTCCGACATTCTTCACTCTTCTCTCCACCACGTCCTCATTCCGCGCATTTTATTATTGAATCCTTTGTCAGTGGCTGTCGTTTTCTATTGATGTATCACATCGTTATATGTACTGTGAGCTACTATTAATTCACGTCAAAATGGATGCTTGGTTTCAGACGGGGTCTTGTCGTAAGACGAAGTTGGCAAGGGATGAAGGGACTTCTACATCTGTTTCTACAAATAGTGAGTTTGAAATGAAGGCGAAATCCAGTCTAAGTTGTAAAAAAAAATAGCAAGGAAAACTAAAATATATTTTCGTAAATATAACCCTGATTTTTTTAAATGTGGGTTTGTGTTTTCTGGTTCTGAGGAAGAGCCTATGCCTCAGTGTTTGACTTGTTTCGAAATGCTATCGACTGTTTGGAGAAAAACTCCAGACTGTTTGGTGTTTTGTATGATGAAATGGGCAGTGAACACAAACAGCTTCTACTTCACTGTCGAGAGGCAAAGTATTGACAAGATTGTTCAAACTCCGTGATGAACTCACGGTTTTCTTGATGGAGGGAGGTTATGATGGAAAACTTGCAAATTCCTACTTAGACTGTGTGACCAATGGAAACTGGTTGAAACGGTTGGCATATTTGGCGGATATTTTTGGTTCTCTCAATGGTCTTAACTCTGCAGGGCAAGGACGCTCATAAGTTTTTTGTGCAAGATAAAATACAAGCAATGATAAAGAAACTTCAACGATGGGCTCAAAAAGTGGAGCAAGATTCCTTCGACGCATTTCCAGTCCTACATGATTTTCTTGAAACCAACGAAGTCATAGTGGATAAAACAACAGCTACAACTATAAAAGAACACCTCGAATCTTTGGCCTCTAACCTCAGGTAATTTAAAGTTATTTATTTTTCTTAATTTTATTCTATTATTTTTTAATATGTGTAATTAAAAACATTTTTTTTCCTAAAACAGTAGCTTTTTTTAAATTAGTAAATTTTTCAAATAGTACCTTTTTAAAAATTAATAAATTTTAGTTACTTGTCTTATACTTTTATTAATCATTCATATGAATGTGAAATCTACCAACACTAACTGAAGCAGTAATTAAGCCTTTTCATATTTTTTAAGACCTTCTTCCCTAAAATTGAAGATGAAATACAATGGATCAGAAACCCCTTTGAAAAAAATTACTTAAAAAAATTATCTTCAAATGAAGAAGACTCGTTTATTGAACTACCATATGACCAGACTTTAAAATCGATTTTTAAGACAACTCCACTGGTCTCATTTTGGATACAATTTCGGCAAGACTATCCAGCTATTGCCAAAATTGCACTGAGACACTTGATGGTCTTTTCTACAACCTATCTATGTGAACGAGCCTTTTCAACTTTAGTTTTTTTTTTTTTTTGAAAAATAAATATACAAATAAAATGAATGCCGAGAGTGACTTGAGACAAAAACTATCCAGTTTCAATCCAGATATTGACATTATCGTCGAGTACAAAGACTGTCAAAAATACCATTCAGGGTTTTCTTTTTAATCATTGTTTATTTTAGTTTTTATGTAATTGTGATAGCTAAGTGAATACAATAAATAAAGTTATTTTTTTATAAAAAACATTCTTTCCTTCATGTACGGCATCTTTTACTAGTTACTGACATAATATATATATATATTCATCATGTGTATATACTATATTATATAGGTGTCTATTTGTCATATTTTTAACTTGTATATTAAGTAATTAGTGGTCCTCAAAGTTATTTTTACAAAATTGGTGGTCGGCACAACTAAAAAGGTTGGGAACCGCTGTGGTATGGTATAAAAGCAATTGGCAAACTGGAGTCATTGAGAAAAATTTTGCACAATCAAAAAATATCGAGATGTCCATACAATCGATAAAACCTATAAAAACATCTCGTTTTCGCCCATCACTAGCTGGAAGTCTTTTTCTCTGTACAGGTTGTTTACCTAATACTGTTTTAATGACACACAATACTACTCTTCTAACATCACTAAAATATACTGTACTTAAAAATCCTAGTTTTCTGAAAATCGTCAAGTAATTTTAGCGTTGTCTCTTCCTCTGAAATGCTTATTTTGTTGTTATTTCTTATCATACCCATCAAGAATGTATTTTTGCACTCGGACTGTACGATTCGACCCTGTCAAACAATATAATAAATTACTTAAGACGCTTCTGGAAAGCTATTCCTTTTATCACGTCTTGCGGTCCTAATTGCCTTTCAGAATGTGTTAAACATTTTCCCACCTGTATACCAAGTATTTTTTTTATTCCCGCACTTTCAAAGATATTAAGATGCAAAATCGGTTCTTATTGCCCTTATCTAGAATTTAAAGAATGAAAAAAACATGACCATTTCTGGAAATTGAATGTTGAAAAGAAATTAAAAGTGATATTAAAAAAATCAAAAACTTTTTTAATAGTGAAAAAAAAAAAAAGAAATAGTATTAAGATTTTAAAAATCCCCCCCAAAATGTACTTTTTCTCTAAATTCCCCCCCAAAAATAAATTTTATGACGCATTTTGCGTCACCAAACCCCTCTCTGGGCACCCCTGATCTTGAGTTGTTAATTTAAACTATTTCAATGGTATTTTGTCATGTCTGTATAAATGTAATTCTTTTAAAGTGGCACATAAAAAATAACAGGGTTTAAAGATATTTTTTTCCCCTTTCTAACAGTTCAACTCCCCTGCATTTTTAAATGTTGGGTGGGAAACTCCCCTCCTGGGGGAAAACTTGAATTTCAAGCCCTGATATTCAAAGATATAGTTTTTGTAAATTATATTTCAATACATTTAAAATGTTTTAAAGATGTGTGAAACATGTTTGTAATTTATTGTTCTGAGATGGCATTATATAAAGAAATAATTCACCATATAACTAAAAGCATATCTAGTGCCGGATATCCGAATCCGGCAGGCAAAGGAGCTTCGGATATCCGGTATCCGATATCCGGCAAAATCAATATCCGGTGCATCCCTAATTAAAACTTATAGTAACAAAATAAATAAAGCATGAAAGATAAACAGTGCAATTTCCCGCTAAAGTTAGGCTAGGAAATGCAGCCGCTGTATCTCATATTTACCACCTGCTCTCATTGGCTGGTTTCTTCTTTGCCGCGGATTGGCTTAGAGCTGTAAATAGCCTCTAACACATAACGTTTTAATTTTTTAAAAAATATCTAAATTGAAATTTTAAAATCCGGCGGCGAAGTACACTTTCCGGTAACAGCATCTACACATGACAAAAATTTCAGAGGTCTAGGTGTTATAATTTCGGAGCTTCCCGCGGTCAGGCAGGCAGGCAGACAGACATCTCTTATTTTATATACAGTACACTCCTTCTAATCCGCACAGGTTGGGACCAAGGGTTTTGCAGATTATAGGTCATTTCTTTGTTTACATTGTTATATTTGGAATTTATCAATAAATATAGTATCCACATTGTAAATAAATAACATGGAAATGAAAAAAAAAATGTTTTTCTAATATAAAAAAAACTATATTCAGTATTTGAAATAAATATATATGATATAATAATACAAAATTAATAGAAACATTTCTACAACTTGTTTTTAAATATCAAATATCACAGTGACAATGGTTTGCTTTACAGCTTTTAATTTATGCTCTGTAATTTAATCTTGAATCCTTTTAAGAATTATGATTTCTTGATCAATAACAAAAGTTTATTTTTCTAAAATAAATATTTATCCAAAAGAGCTACCCCTTTTCAAAAGCAATTTTACCTTTTATATAGCCAGCAAATGTGTTCAAAATATAACAGTCTAATAGTTATTTACAAGATACCCAAAACATTCCCTTCTAATAAATGCAGAAAACATAAAAAAAATTTAATGCATTTAAAATTAATTAAAATTCTTAATAAATTCATCAGATTAATCAACTTTTATTACAGTCAAAATGTGCATTATCTTGCTTAAAAAAAGATTTTAACTCTTTGTTTACATGTTTGTTTACATCTGAAATATAGTGCGGATTATAGGCGTTTGCGGATTATAGAGTTGCGGATTAGAGGGAGTGGACTGTATATAGATGATACTACACAGGTAAAAAGTTTCGTCTCTTATTTTACCAGTGATAATACTTTAGTCAGCTTTTATAGAAAATGTTCAACATGTTTATAATGTGTTATTAGAAAGTTTCAACTCTTTGTTTCTTTCATTGGTATAAGACGAAGTCACAAAGAACATATACTCTTTAAAGGCTTGCACTCATTAAAAGGGTAGCTTCCCTATTCCTTGCTTTTTAAAAAAATTCACCCACTCTTACTCAAACACTAAAAATGCATGGAAGATTCAATTTCAGTTTTCATCAATACTCAATTTAAATGAGACTAATCAGCTATGGCCATTAACCCTCTCACTGACAAGCCCGTGTTAATACGTTCACTAAGCTCCAGGTTTCACTGCAATACAAGCAATATTTGAAGTAATATAATTCTATTGATTTAATGTATTTTTAATACATTGAACAATGATTAATACTTCCAAGGATTGCATTCATATTCGTTATTAAGTTTTTTATAAAATGTTCAAAGAATCATTTTTTTAAGCATTTAAAACAAAATGCAGTAAAAACAACATTACAATTTTGCCCTTTTCAAAGACAGTCGGAGGATTAAGGTGATCTAATTTGGGTTGGGCGGTATTTCGCCAGGTATCACCCCGTTTGGCAAGAATTGGATGATGGTCAATACGACTACGTAGTTCTAAGTATAGGAGAATTGATTTCAACCATTAAATTTTTAAGAAGCCGCATTTTTTAAAGCTCGCAAATGAAACCAGATTAAAGAAACACGAATCACCCTAGAATTTCAAACTGCTCATCCATTTTTTAAGGCAAAACTAACTAAGAACGCTCCTTGTATCCAGCGTAACTTTCATTATGTTCATTGCATTTTTTGAACGCTTATAGGTAAAAAACTTTCCTGGGATTCTAATATTTTATTTAATGTACTTTTTGAATTTCAAATCTTTGAAGTGGCCTTCCTTTTGAAACGAGAAGGCAAGTGGAGTCGCATAAAAATACAGTCTGCTGCATTACAAGAGCATTCTGCTGCACAATAAGCTGGAGATGTTTTTAACCCAACCCTTTTCAAAGCTGTTTACAGAGTTTGTTGGATTCCTAAAGAGAGAAATTTCCTGTAGAAAGTAAAGGAAAAATAGTTCTAAAATAGTAATTATACACTTTCATTGGAGCTATTATAAACTATATTTAATTTTAAGTATCTATATTAATGTTACAAACAAATGAAGGCCTGTGAATCTTTAGATAGCTGGGTGTTTCTTGGAATGACGGTATCTTTTTGCTGCATTTGTGCATTATTTCGCGATAGTGATGTGCTATGCATGCTTTACTGTAGATGTTTTAAGAGTGGGTCGTAAATGTAGAATTCTTAAGCGGATGCGAATGACGTCATAAAATAAAAGCGTGTGCTTTAAAATTGGAATATGTTTTGTACTATTTATATATACATTTATTGATACTCTTTTTTGAGAAGGGACTTCGATTGGGTGAGAAAAGCAAAATTTCAAAAGCACTAACACTTTTATTTACATTTTAGAACCTCATCTGATCTTAATGAAATGCATCAAGCAATTTGTGCCCTATTCTCAATAACATACGGATACTTAAATAGGCAATAAAAGATTTAAAATTTTAAACGTTTTAGAATATTTGGCAAGAAATTGAATTTTCTTAGCGCTGAGTTACGCAAGGCACGTATAAGAAGAAAGTGCAGTCTGTTGCAAGGGGAAAAAAAAAAATGCCTTCACCCTAATCTATTTCATCGACAGACTCAAAGAAAAAAGAAAATACTCATAATATTGGAGATTATGTTTTCATTAATTTTTTTTTTTTTTTAAGCTTAGAATGTAGTCTTGATATTGAAGTTGTAACAAACTTTGAAATTTCCAATAGGAACAAGCAATTTTGACATCCTGATTCAATTTTTGGGGGTCCATTTTATCTTAGGATGTCCAATGAGAAGAGTGTAGGTGTAAAATTTGGAATGCTCAATTTCTTTTCTTACAACAAACTGCAATAGGGGAATGAGATGTCATTTAGATTCATCTATTTTCCAACTTATAAAAATGGATTTCTCTCAAAAATAAGTTAAACACTTTTTTTTTTTAATAAATATTAATTAAAACATCTATACATTATGAAATCCATATTTGGAAGAAAAAAAAATGAACAGAAACAAAATTCTGAGATCTTAAAATGAATAGGACAACTCATTCTGCTACACAGTTTGTGAGTGATGCTTAAAAAAACGATTTTGCAACTCTTTAAAAGAAATTGAACAATTGGTAAACTACTTCACCCCCAAGGACTTCTTGCCCTTGGGTATCAGAAGGTACCAAAGAATTTAGAAAATATCCAATTTGGCATTTACAATGGAAATTTCAGAGTTTCATATAAAAATGACTAAGTTTTTTTTTCTTAAAGACAACTACAGTAGAACCTATTTTATCCAAAACTCTTTTAACCGAAACTCTCGGTTAACCGACATCCATTTTTAAAGCTTTTTTTATTAAAGATTATCATATTCCTCGTGTGCAAGCAGTCCTTTCCGAACCACGAGTACATATAAATATTTTCGATCCCCTTTCTTAGAATTCCTTTGAATTTAACTTAAGTTCCCGTAAGCTGCATAGTGGAACTTACGAAGAAAACGAGCAAATCGGTGATTCTCTGAAGCTTTTGAATGTTTTGCAAAAGGTTTGGCTTGGCTGGAGCAGCAGAAAGACTGTGATACTGGCGAACTCATACTATTTTAAAACTTCGTGATAGAGCTTCAAAGCAAAGGTTTGAAACTGCAACAAACGAAAGATTGTTTCAAACCCATGTGAAATATGTAAAAAGTTTCAAAATTAAAGCTCAGATCCTTTTTTCTATTGTTACCATAATAAGAGATCTATTTGTCCTTCATCTCAAAAATTGAAGCATCCGAAAGAGGGTCGGATAATCGAGGTTCTACTGTATTTCCTAATTCTTTTCTACCATTTCAAATCAAGAAGGTTACAATGAAAGAGAACAAAGTGAAGAATACTTGGTGGATCGAATGAGTCGAGCCATCAGCAGTCTCTTCTGTTCCTTGGTCAGGGAGATGACGCCGGGTGTCTCGAACTTCTTTCGGATCCAGTTGCAGATCTCCTGGCTGTTGATGAACATGTACTCAATGCCAATGTGACCACAGTACACATCCTGAGAAGAGAGAAACACTCTTACACACGGATTCAAGGCATTTATTAAAGCATTCAATTTCTCTATTCCTTAACAGGGTTGTAAAAAACACAGCCCAGGCAGCTTTTATTAAAAAAAACCCGGGTTAAATTGGATTAAAATGCCAAACTGTGAACTAGGATTCCACCTTCCTCACGAATAATAATCTTCAACTGTATAGGAAATAATGAGGGAATTTTTAAAAATGAGTATTAAAAACAAGAAATTTTACTAAATTTTAGTACTTTGAAAAATTTATCCATTGAAATTTTCAGAGGAATTACTCTGGGAAAATTTAATTTTTTGCTCAGGAAAGTGCAAGGAATTTGATAGCTGAAATAAATGGCAATCCTGATCTCAAATACAATCTTTGTGAACATTTCATAGTCTAATAGATGGGAATGACTTCATAGTCTCCCCCGGGTAAATTGGATTAAAATGCAAAAATGTGGACTATGATTCCACCTTCCTCATGAATAATAATCTTCAGTAATAAAATTGTAATAAAATACAGTAAAACCTATGTTAACGGAACCTGTTTACCCTGTCTTAAATGTAAAAATGTCATTGTCCTTACAGTAAGAATACCCTATCTGATAAGACCTGTTTAACATGGAATTTTTCTTCTGTCCCTTCCAAATTCTGTCTTAGTCAGTTTTATTACACTAAATAAACACAACAATCTTTATCAGGCAGCGTTCGAAATCCTTCGTGGTCCACTGGTCCAAGACCACCAAAAATACAACCGGACCACTAATTTGAAAAATTTAGTGGTCTGCAGGACCAGTAACTTTTTCCCCCTTTCTCACAGGTAAACTTAATTTCCCCGTCCCCTAGAAAACCGCAACCAAACACAAATCACACAATAATTTTAAAAAATTGCATTAAACCTAAGTCATTTGAAATAAATAATCAGATAAATAAAATATCTAATTAATAATTTTATAGTTTTTCGTTATGTATACTATTTAATTTTTAGTAAATTATAATTTTACATTTTACTATGCTGAAAATTTTGGATGGCTGTAAAGGAAGTTTGGTTTATATTCTAGGGGGGGAAGCCACTCAAGGGTTAAAGGGACTTAATAGAATTTTATGTAGCGGGCCAGTGATGATGACTGCGGACCAGTAAATTCTCACGCTTACTGGTCCTTGGGACCAGTGACTTTTTTTTTTATCAATTCTACCACTGTCAGGGTTTGTAAAAAACCTGGTTTTTTTTTTTATAAAAAAGCCCAGCCCGTGCAGGCATCTTGGAGGGTACTCGGGCAGCTACCCACTACAACCCTCTTCTTTAATATTAAAAATTTAAAGGGTTGTGCTTGAGCTATGGCAACAGAGCGATGCCAAAGAGATAACTGCTCCTTGGTTAAGATAACTGAAACGAGTGCTCCCCAAGTGAATGGAGAACAAAAACTTTTTTTTTCGGCCATCGATGCCCAATTTGCAAGAGAAGAATCCTTAAAAAATAATTATGTTTGTAACAAGTTGAAAATTGCAAGTCAAACATGGCCAATGAGGTGCATTCGTGCTATAACTAGTTTTATAAATATATTTTGCACCGCATAGTGTACTGAATGTATATTTTAGTGCACTTCAATAAGTGCCTATCCATTTCATTCTGTTCGAAAGACTGTAACATCATTAAAATACATTCAAAATCATTTTTTTCCATTGGCTGTCATGTAACGGAAAACTTTTGACTGTCCCTTTCCTGTGATTAAACTATACATCCTATTTTCATAAAATTTGAAATGACTCAACAGAATTTTGCAACCATTCTATATTTAAAATTTCAGACCATTCGGCTGGGTAGTTTTTGCACTTTTATATGCAGACAGATGGACGGGCTGAACAACAACTATAGGTGCTACATATTTATATAATTATGAACGCACCTAAAAACGGGAAGCATGCACAAATTCATGGGTACGATTTTTCAAAGAAAAATTTAACTTTGTACATCCTTCTATATATAAAAAAAAGTAACGATTTGGAAATGGACCAATTAAAATCTGCGTAGATACCATGAAAAGCATCCGATTGGTCAGAGCTTTCTGACACTAAGGGGGTTACCAAGGAGGGGATGGCTCTGTCGCCAAACACCCCGAAGTTTGTTGCCAACTTGGCGATATATCGCCAAATTTGGCAACCAAAATTAGTCGTACAATGTGGAGCCAACTTGGCACTATTTCCAGTTAGGGCTGGACGATATCAGAAATTTAATATCGCAATATATCAACAAGTTAATATTGATATTGGTGATATGTTGCGATAACTACCTTAAACTGTGCAAGAATAGAAATATTGCTAATTTCGAAAAAAAAAAAAAAATGGTACTGTAGCAGTAATTTAAGTACCAACAGACGTAGAAAGCAATGAATCAATGTTTTATACCTATATATGTTCACACAGCATCATTAAAATATGTATATATATCTATGCAAAATAGAAATATTTTAGAAAAAGAAAAAAATGTTTGATATCTGTTTGCATTTATACCATTTGTTGCATAGTACTTTTTCTTTAAAAATAGTATGTTTTCTTTTCTTCCTACTTTATGGATTATTTATTAATAACATTTTAACTATTTAATTACTTCGTGTATAAGTGACAATATTATATTAAAAAAAAAAAAAAAAATTAAAATAAGATATTCTTAAATTTAGGGCAGTGACGATTTTAATATAATTAAAATAAGTAAAATCAAGGGAAAAAACTAATATTAATTTAAAGCCACATATCATGCTAACATACTTGTAATTAAGTAGGTTTCAGTGGATGATAGATGCAGCAGACATGTTGTTTTTCAATCTTTCTCTAAGGAATGAATGTATTCTTAATCGAAAAAAATCACTGTATTTATATTTTCTTACTTATTTACTACAAGAAAACAACATCGAAACCTTTTTAAAAATATATAAATATTCAAATCACAACTCTGAATAGTTTTATACTAATTTAAATTTATTTTTTGATAAATATTCCTTTTAAGCTAAAATATCAAGATAGGATATGTTAAATTCATGCGAGAAAACTTCGCTCTAATGAAAATACAACAAACGACACAGAAGAAAGAATATCAATACACAATATGAATAAGCATCGTATTCAGTATCATATAGACATTACAGTTTGAGAAGCTCTTTTTAAAAGCAACGAATCATCACAGTGAACGAGAGCTTTGTCCTTGACTTTTCCCCCAACGAGAAACAAAAAACTACGTTTACCAAAAGCGGACTCTGATTGGTTACTCGCAAACAGAGCATTCCAACTGTTATACTAAAGATTTAATGATAACCAGCTATATTCTGTATCAACTGGAACTCGCAATAATCAGAGCTCGTTTGATTATTCATGACATATCAATAGCTGTAGTTATATCAATAGGTGTGGATCAATCCCAATGGTGAGAGAGAGAAGTGTGATATATGTTATTCAGTATTACACAGACAGGCAGTGGAATAACTTTGAAGTTTTCAACGATAGAATATTGCAATAATTGGGATATTTCTAGAGATAATCAGCGGAAAGAAAGATATTCGAGGTAGATTTTCTGTTTTGGAGAGTATGGAGGGTGAAAACATTGTAATGGAATATTGGGCTATGTTTTTCGGGACTATGGCGGTGTGCGCAAAACATTATTATTTTATTTGGTTTTGAGATATTCTATGCTCTTTTTTCGAGGCTCATGTTCAAAATTTTAGTGAACTCAAAACATTGTTATTTTATTGGGATATATCAATAGAGTCAAGGTTTAGATATTGTTATTGCGATATTTAAAAAAAAATCAATATTTGTCTATATATTGATAAATAATCCAGCCCTATTTCCAGTATTTCGCCAAATTTCCATAGACTCCCATTGAAATTCAATAGGGTTTACGTACTTGCAGAAAATCGACAAATTGAGATACAGTCGAACCCGGTTAAGACGCTCACGGTTAATGCGCAATCCCGCTTAATACGCGGATTTTTTCTGATCCCTTGAATATCTCCCATAATTCTAATGCAAAAATATCACGTTTAAGATGCAAACGATTATTACGCGATCCCGCGTAATACGTGATAGATTTTTGGTCTTTTGAAGCAAAAAAATCACGCTTAAGATGCGAATTCCTTCTCTCTTCTCTATTGTCCCAAATAGATTCTTTTTTAAATTCACATAATAAATACTGTTTCCGAATAGGAATATTTATTTTATGTAATAACTGATTAAGGCAAACATTACTAATCAGAAATAGTGGTAGATATTTGAATAATAATTATAAAAAAAAAAGAAACTCGCTAATCTTTCGCTTTGTGCACTGTGTTTATACTGTAACAGTAGTTTTTACTGTAGTACTGAGAGATAGATGAATTAAGAATGCTTAGATACGTATAAAATTATTATGGTCAGAGTTGATTATATCTGTTGATTTTAATAACTGGATTGTGCTTAAAAAAATTTTCTATATGTAAATAAAATTAATCTAGCTGGAAAATTATATTTGTTTTTAATGGATTAATCGACAATAAAGCCATGTTTGAATCCATATTTATTTTCAGTTTTTATTCCAGCCGATCCTATAAAAACATAATGTATTGAATACAATTAAATTTTAATCTAAATATACATAAAAGACACTTTTCGACCAGAAACCTATAAATAAAAGCTCTAAAGTTCATTTAGAGGATTAGATGTATAAATAAGTCCTGTTCCTACAACATTATACAAATCACGTTTAATACGCGACTTTTGTCCACTCCCTTGAAACGCGTCTTAACCCTTTGTTGCATAGCGTCCACTACAGTGGACAAAAATTTTTTCTCCTATCTAAACTATTTAATTTACAGTCCCTATTCAAAGTTTATGCTACTCTGTGATTTCTATGCTTTCAGTAGAAAAATTGAGATAGCAATACAAGCCAGGTAACTTAGCAAATAGGAAATAACAAGTTTAATGTTGGGTATTTGCTAGTTTTCACGTATACAACAAAGGGTTAACTGGGTTCGACTGTATTTCAATGCAACAAAAACTAATATAAGCTTATGAGTAGAGCTTAATTGAACTACTTACCAATATTTTTAAGCACAAACACTAACTATTTACTATATTCGTATATATATAATTTTTTATTTAATAATTCTTATAATTATGAAACTCTAAGCTCTAAAGATTATGTGCTTGGAGATAAGGAAATAAAATTGTCAGGAGTTGGGGGGAGCGCGTTTTTACCAAGTGGAATCTAAAAATTGAATGCATAGAAATGAATATATCGCATGAATCTTCGCGATCCAGAATGGAAACGCGAAACAATTACGTCTGGGGTTGGCTAGAAAACAGGGATTACTTCGCAATACTGAATGGAATTGCGAAGCGATTACGCGTGGGGGGGGGGGAGCGAGCAGGGGGGCAGAGCCCCCCTAGTTGTTTTAAAATAAAAATTTTGTGTACTTTTCTAGAGAAAAGTGTTGATAGAATAGGTGCTTAAAATTTGGACGTCAATTGTTATAGTACTTCAAGACAACTTTAAGTACACATTTCAAAGAACTGAATTTTATAAAATTGCCTCTTAGAGGTTAATAACACTGAATATTGATAGACCCTTCAAATCAATTTTTAACCTGATGTCATTTTTCACAAGTTGCAGAGAGTGTTGCCCCATAATGGAAGAAAAGCCATACACTGGAGCCAGAAAATTGCTTTCATAAAATAAGGGTACTTATTCAATAAAATTTCTGGTTCAAAGTAAACTGGAAGGTTGTCACATAAATGAATGACAGACTCAGTTATAATGGTGCAGAGGGTGGAAAAGCTCACAAAAATAGTTTCAATCCTACTTCTGTGTAAAATAGGAATTATTTCAAGATTTATGAAAGCCTCTTCTAGGAATTGGAACAAAAAGAAAAAATAAATTCAAAATAGCATTTTGCACAGAAAATGAAAGTGATACAAAATTATTAATTAAAAAACCAAATTATTTAAAAAAATGAATTAAAAAAAATAACAGATAATATCCAACTCTCGGTGATGGAGTAAAATGTTCCCATGCCACCCACTCACAAAATGGCTCAAATGAGAAGGACAATCGGAAATTTAAATTACTCTCATAAAAGATAATATTTAAAAATAATAATAATAATAAAATTCTTTTGCAAATTATATATGTTTAGCAGTAGAAAACTGAGAACAGCTGCTGAATCTTCATTTGCAAGTGCTTATTCAGTCTTCTAATTTATCAGCAAGTAACCTCTATTCTTTTAAATGGGGTTGGGTTTTAGCCATCAAAAACCCAAATATTTAAGTAGACTCAGAACAAAAAAGAAAAAAATGCTGTTAATATAGCATTGCTTTTATTTAATGATAGTGTAGGAAAGCATTTTTAGTATCCTTTAATGGCTTCGAGAATGCCACCTGCGTGCCTCCTGGTGTAGTAAGTGTCTACCGCTTGCAGCGCCATCCACTTCTTATGCGCCTGCTGCGTAAAGTGTCATTCTGGTTTGCACCCATGAGAGGTCACCCTTTGATTTGACGTCACTGCTGCATGTACGAGACAGAAACGCTCATTGTCAGTGGGGGAAAAACTAGAACTAAACTGAGAGGAGTTGAATGATGGAGTAGAGGTATGAGGTTGTTGTTTCGCAGTTGAATGACGGGGTAGAGGTATGAGGTTGTTGTTTCGCGTGAGAAGCAGAACTGTAGAACGCCGAATAATGAAGAATGTTTGTTTCAGACGAAAGACGTAAAGAGTTAAATTATGTTTTAAACTCTAATGGAATGTACATATTTTGTAAATATTACGCCAATATACCTTAAATTAATTTAATCAAGTGCCAGTCTTACTTAAAGCCAAATTACACAATTTGATATTCTACAATAGTGCAATGTAGTTCTAGTATACATTAAATAGTAATCAAATATGAAATAATTTTTTGATTTGCTTATCACTAAATTTCCAAGTTATGTGGATTTCTGGTGTGGCTTTTTTGCATACTGGGTTGAATACCTTATCAATATTTATAACTTTTAATAAATATTTTCTCTGCAGCATTCATTATTTATTTATTTTCATTTAGTACAAACACAAAACAATAAAAATAATATTTATTTTATAAATAAGAAAAGAATTAAATGTTGGGATAAAATGATTAAAATAGGATGTTTTAATCCTTTTATCCCAAAATTAATTTTTGTTAGTGACTGACAATTGCCTCTTTACTGATGAAATTATCTTATTTACGGAATATTTCCTGAAAATAGGGATAAATGGATAATTCATCCTACGAGTTGGAAAGCAAAAAGTTACTAAACTTAGTTTGAAACTTGTTCCAAAAGTGAAAATATCCTAATAAAAATTTTTTTTTAACTGCAAGAGAAACTGGAAAATTAAAAAAAGGCCCTTGTACTGATCGATATTAGCTATCCAATACAAAACTAGTATGTTGTGGCCATCACAAAACTTTCTTCTATATAAATCACGTCAATTAAATCATTTAAATAGTAAAATAAATTACATCAATTTATTCATATAAAAGTATACCTGAATTTGAAATTTGATGAAAATTCGTGCATTAGTTATTGAAATAGAGCTGTAGGAGAAATTTTGAAAAATGTAGCATAGCAGTGCCACCTGTTGAGCGATTTGCACCAAAACACAAACAGTACTAATTCATATACCGGAATCGCCAAAACACAAACAGTACTAATTCGTATACCGGAATCTGAAGTTGGATGAAAATCCGTGTATTAGTTCTGGAGCTAAAGCTACTGTGGAAATCACAAAAAATGTAGCACAGCAGCGCCACCTGTTGAGCGATTTACACCAAAAGGTACAAAACATCAATTCATGTCAAGAACTAACTGAATCTGAAATTTGATGAAAATCCGTGCATTAGTTCCGGACATTGAGCTATTGTGGAAGTCCATAAAAACGCTGCATAGCAGCGCCACCTGTTGAGCGATTTACAGCAAAACATAAACAGCACTAATTCATATTCAGGTATACCTGAATCTGAAGTTTGTTGAAAACCCGAGCATAAGTTCTTGAGATAGAGCTATCGCGGAAATCACAAAAAATGCAGCATAGCAGCGCCACCTGTTGAGCGATTTACACCACAAGGTGCAAAACGTCAACTCATGTCAAGCACTAACAGAATCTAAAGTTTGATGAAAATCCGTGCATTATTTCTTGAGATAGAGCTATTACGAAAATCGTGTAAATGCTGCAAAATGCAGCATAGGAGCGCCATCTGTAGGCGATTTGCACCAAAACGTTACCAAGACCAATTCATATCAAGGATTAACTAAATCTGAAGTTTGATGAAAATCCGTGCATTAGTTCTTGAGATAGAGCTAGTGCAGAAATCGCGAGAAATGCAGCATAGCAGCGCCACCTGTTGAGCGATTTACACCAAAAACTAATCAGCATCAAATTGTATTAGGGACTAACTTAATATAAATTTTTATTAAATTCCGTGCATTAGTTCTTGAGATAGAGCGCCCACAAAATTTGTGTCACATACACACAGACAGACAGACAGACTCACAGTGTCACAGACAGACATTTTGTAAAAACATGTTTTTTGGAATCTCTGACCCCTAAAACGTGTAAATCCGTCGAAAACCGAAAGTCGAAAATTTTCATGAATCCAATACTTTCTTCTTGTAAAGATAGAAGAAAGTAAAAACATTTAAAAATATTGAAATGCAAACTAAATATTAAACAAAATTTCTCTCATAGCCTCTTTCGTCCCCATACAGGGACACTCTATTCTTTTCCTTATAAAAACTAAAATGTCCGATATTTTTACATTTTCACATCACTTCTTAATAGCTGAATGTTTTTTTGCGTTCAAAGCAAATGAATAAAGGGCAGGCTCTAAGCTGATTCCCACATAAAATAAATGTTATTTTCATCTGAGTTTGCAAAATGCCCAAAAGACAGTAGGACCCAGAAAGTGAGGAGAAATTTTCATAAATCTTTTCAATAAAAAATTTTGAGTGTTTGAAGTTTATTGACTTGTTTAAAGCTCTTAAATTTGTGATTGTGTTCATTTAGGTTACTGAATGGAGGATGTTTTCAAGGGGATTTGTAGTTCTCTATTTTTAACCATTTCAGAAAGGATTTTTTTTCTCTCCTTTACGATGTCATTTTGTTTAGAAAAAAACAAGCATTTGTATTATTTTAGCTTCAGAATTGAAAAGGATAGACTTCTCTCATGACACTCCTATATTGAGCGGGTGTTTTCATTTTTACTTTGACGGAAAAAAAAAAATCATTTAAAAGTAGGAAATTTTAAACAAAATACACAAATTCTACAGGATTAACATGAGCAAGCATGTGTTTTTGCATTAAGGAAATTAGGGGAAAAACAAGAAAAACTGGTTTTGTAGCAATAGCAATACTGTTTTGTATAGGAAGGAAAATATTTTTGAATTGGCTCTATCTTAAGTAAATCCGTTCATTCGATACAGATTGTGTTGCGACTTTCTGCTTCTAGCCATAAAAAAAAAATTGAAGAAATCTTAACAATTTATTTATCTCTGCAAAATTTAGATTAAGCTACATAATTTTAATTACAAATAATGAAGGATTTATTAACCCTTAAACGCATAGCATAACCTAGGAGTTACAGGATATTATTTTGCATTTTGGCGCTTTCTATTCTATTGGTCTTTTGGTGATCTGTTATGTGTTACTTACATGTGATAAAAAGCATTTAAGGTCGTGAATCAGTTTGTCTTTGTTCCGATTTTTTTTTTTTTTTTTTAATCACAGGGAGGTTATAACAACTTTTGTTGCTACTGCTTGCAATGTGCTCACTGACATTTTCGTTAACTGTTAAAAGCATTATAGCGTTGAATAGCTGTTATTGTGCAGTGAAACCCTTTAAAGTACCGTAATTTCCAGACTATAATCTGTGGCGGCACATAATCCGCATATGCAATTTTTCTTCTCGCTATAAAAAAGTTAGCAGAAAATCTGCATCATTCTATAATCCACACTACTGGCAAATCAAATGTAATCGAATATTAAATTCACTGTTTCCCATCTTTTCTGCATTTTCTATAAACTGTAATTTGAAGTCATGAATCCTTGTACTTTTCATCAAGTCATGTATACCTTGTACTTTTTTTGCAAGGCATGTTTTCAAAGATGCACTTACGCTATCACTAAAGAAATGGCGAGGGCGCAAAAAGCACTTACTGTTCAAAAATCCTTTTCTTTCCTTTTTCTGGAAGCTAGCTTGTTACAGAGCATGCACGTAATGAGTAGCACGTAAGCAGCAAGCCATATTAAGCGATTGTAGGGTGCTGCCATCTATTAGAAATGTAGCAAATCAAACTAAGAACTCGCTAAATTTTTTTTTTTTTTTTTTTTTTACAAAAGTGAAAAATCAGATTATCCGCATTGCAAAATTTTTTTTTTTTTTTTTTTTGACAGATTATCTGCAGATTATCGGTCAGGAATTACGGTCTATAAATTTAAAATGATCATTTTTTGAGGCATTTTTGTTATGTAACTCATCAATAAATTTTTTCACTATTTTTCTAGCGGATCATTAACAAAAATAGCATTGAGCTCACAGGCTAGTCACACTCATTGTATATTAAAGAATAGTGCCCCTCAAAAAAAAAAAAAAAAGGAGGATTAGCCCCCGTTTTCCCTTGAACCAATGAACCTCCAAATCTAATCAGGGAAGCTCCTTAACATAATAAACCGGTATACCAAATCGAATAATCCTGCAAAAAAACCCCATTTATCTAAATTAAGGGGTGTGGACTAGCCCCCCCTTTACCCTTAATCAATGAATCCCCAAAACGAATCAGGCAAGCTCCTTAACATAATAAACCGGTATACCAAATTTGGAACAAATCAAATAATTGTGCATGAAAAACACGTTTATCTAAATTAAGGGTCCCCATTATATAATAATATATAAGGGGTAATAATATATAACCCCTAAATATAAAGCCCCCCTTTCCATCTTTATGTCCCAATGAACCCCCAAAATTAATCAGGGAAGCTCCTTAACATAATAAACCAGTATACCAAATTCGGAGGAAATCGAATAATTCTGCATGAAAACCCATTTATCTATATTAAGGGGACTTGCCGCCCTTTCCTCCTATTATACTTAACTAATGAACCTCCAAATCTAATGAAGGAAGCGCCATATTGGAAGAAACTGGTAAATCAAATTTGAAGCAAATCGAATAAGTCTGCATGAAAAACCCATTTATCTAAATTAAGGGGGGTGGACTAGGCCCCCTTTCCCCATTTATCCTTAACCAATGAACCCCTGAAATTAATCAGGGAAGCTCCTTAACATAATAAACAGGTATATCAAATTCGGAGCAAATCAATTAATTCTGCATGAAAAACCCATTTATCGAAATTAAGGGGGGAGGGGGGTGGACTAACACCCCTTTTCCCCCTTTATCCTTAACCAGTGAAACCCCAAAACTAATCAGGGAAGTTCCTTAACATAATAAACCGGTTTACCAAATTCGGAGCAAATCGAACAATTCTGCATGAAAAACCCATTTATCGGAATTAAGGGGGGAGGGGGGGACTAACACCCCTTTTCCCCCTTTATCCTTAACCAGTGAAACCCCAAAACTAATCAGAGAAGTTCCTTAACATAATAAACCGGTTTACCAAATTCGGAGCAAGTCTAATAATTCTGCATGAAAAACCCATTTATCTGAATTAAGGGGGGGGGGGTTCTAACCCCCCTTTTCCTCCTTTATCCTTAACCAATGAACCCCCAAAACTAATCAGGGAAGCACCTTATCAGAATGAAACTAGAAAAAAAAATTGAAGCAAATGGGAGGTTTCTATCAAGAGTTATCGCGTTACGTACATACATACAGACAGAACCGGCGGGCACATAAGCTCTCAGGCTTTGATAGCCTGTGAGCTAAAAATCGTGTTCTGTTAATCTGTTCATCTTAAAAGCATACATTAACAATAAACTAAATCATTCAATAAGAGTTAGGTAATTTTTATTCAATTTTTTTATTATTATTTTTTTTTAAATCATGCAACAATCTATTTGCAGTTTACCATATCCTATGCAAATAGGTTTCAAAGTAGGGATGCACCGAATAGTGATTTTGGCTGAATACCAAATATTCAGTCTACAGGTGAACCAAATACCGAATATTCAGCTTATCAAATACTTTTATATTTCAAAGTTTAAAGGCTTTAAAACAGTTTTAAATAATATTTAAAACAAAAACTTTCATTTTGATAATCAAGAGCTTTTTTCAAAAAAACTGCTTTGAGTTATTTCAGAAGAGGATAGTTATAAAACTTTTTTAATTAATAAAATTTTAAATTTCATGGCTTCTGTGAATTAAAACAAATGAATAAAATTTTCTTAAATTCTAAAACAAATATTTTAAAATCAAAGAGAAATTGTGAAAAAAATTGGAAGAAAAATTGTACAGGATCCTATATTATTCTTTTGTCAGGAAGGGACTAAAGTAAAAGCAAATAATACAATCTATTCAAATTTTATAGTATAGCAACTCGGCAAGAATAGCTGTTCTACTCCCTTTGATTAAACAAGGAAGTTTTAAAATGCATCGTAGATCGGTGTCTGGAGTGGGCGATCATTTTTTCCAAGATTGTAAGCGTTGTTCTTAAAATCTTAGCAATAAACAGATTATTTACTAGACAATGTTCAGGAACTTGCATTTGTACATAATTCCTATGAAAATCCTCGTGATTGGTTAATTTTCTTAAATACTTAATAAACAGCAAATATATAATGTAAAAACATTCTCTTTTATTTAAATATATGATTATGTTTCTAATTATTCTGAATATCTTTATAAATCGACTGTTAAATGTAGAAGTGGTATAAGGTTTTTAAAAATATGTTTTAAAAGTTTTTTTTAAGTATTCGGTTGGGCCGAATATTTTGATATTCGACCATACCGAATAGTTTGATATTCGGCCAAACCGAATATTCAGTAATATGGCCGAATAGCAAATAGATACCGAATATTCAGTGAATCCCTAAATAAGATCAGACTAGAATTGCATGCATATTTTAAATGGCCCTGAAATAACGACGGGGGGAGATGAGAGGAAGCGAACTTGAAAATTGCAATTTAAACTAGCAACCCAAATAACTAGGCTTCTAAATTAAAATACATCAATTTAACTTGGGACGAAAAAAGCCCTTATATGAAATTTCACAGCAACTCTTCTGCTAAAATAGTAAAATCGAAAGAATACATATATAATTCTATGAAATTAGCACACAAATATTGATCTATTCCTATTAGACCTTGACGGGGATAAATAAAAAAAAAAATTAACGATTCTATCCGTATTGAAGGATAAACCGCAATGGCAATTTAAAGGAAAATAAAAATAAAAATTTTAACCCTATCAAGGGATTGACCACAATGGTGATTTGAACTTCAATGTATCGATTCCTTGATACCGGTATGTAGTTAATTTTTATTATTTTCTTCTATCTTTACAAAAAGAGTGGATTTGAGAAAAATTGTGAATGATTTCTGGTTTTCAATGGATTTGCACATTTTAGAAGATCCTGAACAAGAGTTGATTAATTTTAGAAAAAGGATTGTTATTATTTGATGAATTTCATGATTTTTTCCAGAGACCATTTGATAAATTTTGCATCATTTTTCTTCCCAGACTTTTTAGAAAATATCTGTAAATTTGCTGACCTTTTCCTATATATATTTTGAAATTTCCATGACTTTTCCTGCCTACTCTGAATTCCCAGATTTCCCATGACTTTTCATGCTGCTAGGAACCCTGCTGTAGACACACATCCATAAAAAATCACAGTATCGATAAAATAGAGGTAACTGATTAAAAATATTGACATTGCCCATCACTACTTAAGGCCTGGTGTATCAATCTAAAATCCTGACTTGATCCCAGCCGGGCTGAATTGCTACAAAACAGGTATTTATGCAGATGGGGGGTTAAAAAATGGCTTGTACGAGGAGTTCTGTCAAAAAACACTTTTTTTTAAATGTATTTATTCTCCATTAAAAAGACCAGATCTAAAAAATCTGCTCAAAATGCTACATTAGAAATCATCACAATAACTTATAATTAATTATCTGGTTAAGAGTTCTAATTTCTAACAGAGTCTAGTGTAGTATACACATTTTTAACAGAAATGAATTTAAGTAAATGGGAAGGATTGGAGGAATATTTTATAATTTAATAAACTAAGATTGTAGAATCATGTTAGATAGGAAATTTTTATAGAATCTTTTTAATCAAGTGTGGAAATTTAACTGTTGTAGTTAATATATATATATATATATATACACAGTATAGAATCCATTATCCGGAATCCTTGGGACCTGGGGCATTCCGGATAAGAGGTTTTTCCGTAATTCGGAGCACTACCACAAATATTTTCTAATGTACATAAATATGAAATACTGGTTAGCATAAATAATATTAAAAAAACTGTATTACACATTTGTTGAATTAATTCAATAAAACACAATTAAGGAAAAGTTTAATTAATTTTTATTTACAAAAAAAAAAAAAAAACTTACAAATGAACAAGATCAAAAATAAAATTTAGTTTTGGGGTTCAGATGCAGATGCTTGGGAATTAGTTTTTTGGAAAAATCCTTTTAAAATTGGCTGCTTGTAACATTTCTCTTTTACAAGCTGGTCTTGAATTTTATATAAGGACATTGTTTGTTGTTCATGGAAATAACTTCTTTGTTCCATGCCTTGAATTAATTGTTGAGTGTAAAATATCATTTGTTCATTAGATATTTTTTCTGCCTCCTCATTCTTGTCATCATCATCACTACGATCATCAGATGCATCTTTAGTCATTATTTCACAAATTTCACTATATGTCATCTGATGACTAAGTGGAGCATTATTGTCTATATTGAAACAAACTTGAACTGCATCTTCATCCAATAATTGGGGAGGGAGGGAGGGGAATATATTGAAAGTTGAATTTTTATTTATTTTTGTTTTGTTTCCGAATTTATCGCATGGAAAGCAGACAGAAAAATACAAGACACAAAATTATCAACACTTAAAATGCAGATTTCTGCAAATTCGCGGAGATAAAGAAATGCATAATTACTGTAATATTCCATTAACCCACCCTCCCCTATTTTGTAAACAAATTTGATATTTAAAAAAAATCCCACGAAAGCACCCACCCTCCTACCCTCTCCCCCCTCCAAAAAAAAATCGTGCGAAGCAAACTGTCTTATCTGATTCCGATAAGACAGACCTGTCTTATCTGATTCCGAATCTCTGCTTTTCTACTGTTCAAATGGATGTAGCTGAAAACGGTAAAACGAACATTTCTCTCATTCTCCTAATTGGCCGAATTGTAGGTGCGCCTTTAGATGACGTCAAAGGTCGGAGCTTGTCAACAGATTTTCGATCGCGGAAAATGCATTCGAATTCTAAGTGATGTTTCGAAAATATTTTTTTTCAAAAGGTTAAAATTAAAATTTTTTATAATGGATTTTAGCATTTGAAACAGAAAAATATGAAATTTAAGAATATGTAGTTAGTTTCCCATATTTCTAAAGGTTACACCGATGCGAAGTCATAAAAATGATCAAAAAGAGAACTTATGTCTGATGATTGTGTACATTCAATTCTTATCTCTCACGGGAGCGTCATAAGTGGGATCATAGGGAGAGCGCGCTTTTAAGTTCGTGCTTTTTAAGTTCTGTTTTTTAATTATCTCGGTTAACAAAAAAAAAGAAAAATCTGAATATCAGGGCAGGCTTTGGACTATTCTTATAAACATTTTCGGATTTCAACAGGTGGTAGATTTCGATAGCCACTTTTAATCCCTGTAAGTGGCCTCTCCGATTACTTTACGATTTTTTGCCACGTTTGGGAGGGGGGGGGGGGGGAGATTAATGGGATATTACGGTACCTTGAGGTGTATGAGAAAAAGTTTAAGATATTCAAAATATCGATTTATAAAGCATGTTAACTCTTCAATAAAATATGAAAAAAAAAACTGCAAATTTTTATGAAATGAAAGCTTTTAGTAAGTTTCGGTTTCAGATCGTTTAGCATTCCGGTTTTTAGAGCGTTCCGGATATTGGGATGCCGGATAATAGATCCTATACTGTATATATATATGTATATGCAGTGTGACTTCAAAAATCCACCAACTTCAAAAATCTGCATCAAAACCATCTTTTCCCCTTCCTTTTTCTTTCACACTTTCAAATTATGGTAGAAGAAAAATAGCAATTTTTTATGAATTAAAAACTTCCAAGATCGAAAGCAAAAATTAAAAAAATAATATTTGACATTTTTTTCTTTTGTCAGAGGCGATTATTTTCTGAACAAATTTTCTGGAATCTGCACTGTTGTACAGCAACAATGTGGACACTAGTACACAAGTTCTCTTCTGACGCTGTGCTAAATAGAACTGCAGATAACGCTAGTAACAGGTCGGAAGATGAGGATGAACAACAGGCATAAGAAAAGATGTCACTAAAAAAATACATAAATTTGTCTGAAGAATTAATATCTGCTGTAGAGAACAAGACTGTATTTCCGAAATAGAGATTCTCCATTTGTATAAAATACAAGAAAAATTTGTTAAAGAGCGGCCAAAAAAATTGAAGCAGACAAAATTTGACATCCATGTTTCCGAAATTACACGAGAATAAATAATTTCACTCTTTATTAATTTTTTTTTTTTTTCCTATAACATAGAAAACATTATAAATAAGAAGTTTCACTCTCGAATAGCGGACACCCCTATTTAACGGACAGTTTTCCAATCGCCACTCCCAAAACCTAAATTTTTGTATGTTTAACCTCTGAATAACAGACATTTCAAATAGCGGACAGTAATTTTGGCGATAAAGGATGACAAAATTTTTTTTAACGAGAAAAAAATGACAAAAAAATAATATAAAAAGCCTCTAAATCAGGTCAATGTATCACAAATTTTGTTATCACAGATAGGGGGTGGGCTGAGGAAAATCCTTCTCCTACACCCAGTGTTAAATTCAGGAGGTGGCCCGAGAAATTGAGGAAGACCAATTCAATTGAAACTGATTCTATAATTCTGAATTGCTTTCCTTCAGTTAGTTCAAAAAACATCCCTATCACTGGGTCTTTGATTCAGGAAAAGGCTTTAGAAGTTAAAAAACTCGGAATACACGATTTTAAGGCTTCCAGTGGGTGGCTGGAAAAGTTCCGATCTCAGCACAACATCTCTTTCAAAACGATATGCGGAGAAGCAAAATCTGTAGATCTTAAAGAACGACTGCAATCAATTTGTAAAGGTTATGCAGAGTTTCCCCCAAACAGTTTCAGGAGGGTGCTGCACCCTGTCTGCCCTTAAATTTATAAAATAGCACCCCTCTTGCCCCTCATTTAAAAAATTAGCTCCCTTGTTGCCCTCACCTGAAAAAAGTGTCTTTACTCCTTTGTTTATTAAAAAATTTACTTGCATAGTAAAAATTGACTCATTGCTGTCTTTAAAATAGTGTTCTGTCTATTAAATATTAAAAAGTAGTTTTAAAAATCAAAAGAATGCCTTTAATAATTTCAAGAAATGCCCTTAAGAATCCAAAACATGCCCTTCGGAATCTAAAAGTGCCCTTTTCCCACAAGCAGCACCCTGCCCTTTTTTAAACCTAGGGGAAACTCTGGGTTATGAGGAGAGAAAAAATTTGAATTCCAATGAAACTGGGATCTTTTTCAGAATTTTCCCGAATAAGACTGTGTTTTAAGGGGACGGTGGACGTTTAAAAAACTTTCTTTTAATTTTCATAATAGGGATTTGAAATTTTGTGCAAATATACATTTTACCATACACCTTAAAAGAAATTTCTAATTTATACTAATATTATAAAGAGGTGAAAATTGTTTATTTGTAGGAGGTAAGCTCTGGAACTACCCAACCAATTCCAAAAGTAATGGTATCAAAATGATGGTGTTAGTCCATGTTCGAACATAGGCTACATTTTATGTCAGTGCCATTACCTCCAAAGGGGGTGCAAGAGAAAAAAATCGTTCGAAAATGTGATTTTTGTGTTACTGAAGAGCCTAGAAACATAAAATTTGAAATGGTAGTTACTTATAAGATTCTAATGATCTCTAAGGGCATTTCTTTAAAAAATCAGAATTAAAAAGGGGTAAAAATGCAGGAAAAGCGTTCTAAATGGCGATTTTTACGCAATTTCAGGAAGTACCAAACCGATTTAAAAAATAATGGTATCAAAATGATGGTGACAACCCTTGCTCCAACATAGGCTACATTTTATGATGGTGCCACTACCCTAAAGGGGGTGCAGGAGCAAAAAAACGTTCGAAATTGCGATTTTTGTGTTACTGAAGGGTCCAGATACATGAAATTTGGCATCATAGTTAATTATTAGACATAAATGATCTCTAAGAACCTTTCTTAAAAAATTCGAAATTTAAAAGGGGTGAAAATGGGCAAAAGGGCGTTCTGAAAAACATTCTGAATGGCGATTTTTATGCAATCTCAAGAAGTACCAAACCGATTTCAAAAATAATGGTATCAAAATGATGGTGTTAGTCCATGTTCGAACATAGGCTACATTTTATGTCAGTGCCATTACCTCCAAAGGGGTGCAAGAGAAAAAAAACGTTCGAAAATGCGATTTTTGTGTTACTGAAAAGCCTAGAAACATAAAATTTGGAATGGTAGTTACTTATAAGATATAAATGATCTTCTAAGAACTTTTCTTAAACAATTCGAAATTTAAAAGGGGTGAAAATGTGCCAAAAGAGTTCTATAAAACGTTCTAAATGATGATTTCTACACAATCTCAGAAAGTACCCAACCGATTTCAAAAGTAATGGTTGGAAATTGATGATGACAGCCCTTTCTCCAATATAGGACCAACTTCATGTCGGCGTCACTACAACCTTGCAGTTGCATTTTAAAAAACGTTCTAAATTGCAATTTTGTGATACTGAAGGGGCTAACAACTTGAAATTTGGCTTGGTAATTACTTATGAGATGTACATGCTCTCTGAGAAGAGTTCTTTAAAAATTTGAAATTTAAATGGGATGAAAATGAACGAAAAGCATTCTAAATAGCAATTTCTACACAATCTCAGGCAATATAAACCGATTTCAGAAGATTTCAAATTGATGGTGACAGTCCCCGCTCCAACATAGTCTATATTTTACCACCTGGGGGTTACAGGAGCAAAAAATGTTCTAAATTGCGGTTTTTGTGTTAAAGAGGGGTCTAACATTTTAAATTTGGAATGGTAATTACTTCAAAGATGCAAATGTTTTCTAAAAATTGTCGAAAGAAAATTCCAAATTTAAAATGATGAAGTGAGCGAAAAGCATTCTGTAAGCATTCAAAATTACGATTTTTATGCAATCGTATGAAATACGAAACTGATTTCAAACAAATTGGTTGCAAATTGATGGTGATAGAATCTGCTCAAACATAAGCTATATTTTATGTCGGTGCCACAACCCCTAGAGGGTCACAGGAGCGAAAAACTTTCTAAATTGCGATTTCTGCGGTACTGAAGAGGCTAGAAACTTTAAATATAACACGGTAGTTACTTATAAAATATAAATGTCCTCTAAGAACAGCCGAAAAGGGGTGAAGCGAAGGGAAGGAGCGAAAAGCATTCTAAAAGAGTCCTAAATTATGATTTCTATGGAATCTCAGGAAATTTTATGTTGGTGTCACTACCACCTGGTTGGCAGGAACAACAAGAAACCCTTTAAAAACATATAAATTCCGTTTTCTATAGAATATTAGGAAATACCAACCGATTTTAAGGTTAATGTTGCAAATTAATGGTGATAGTCTCTGTTTCAACATTTTTCGAGACATTCTATTTCAACTCTTTTTTGGCATTTTATGTTGGTGCCACTAACACCAGAGAGGTGATAGACTGTTAGACAAGAAGCTTGGAATTTGACAGGATGGTTAATTTTAAGATGTGTTAAGATGGTTTCTAAAAAATTCAAAACTTGAAATGAATACTGAAATGAGCGTATGAAATGAGCATAAAAGTCTCAAAATACTCTCTAAATTATTAGTTTTAGTTGTTCTTATTAATTAAAATCTCATTTCTGCTTATTACACTTTTATAATGAAGTTTACTCAAACTGTGGCTTAATTTGTAATTTTTGAATTATTCCAAAAAGTTTTCTTCTAATAAAAAATAGTCATGCAAATATCACTTGACCTATTTCAACTATTGCGCGAGCAAAGCCGCAGGGTTTGCTAGTCTTATTATAATTTTAAAACGAAATTTTAAAATGCTCCTTGCATCTTAATTTTTTAGATATTGGATTTTAATCATGTAAAACTATTATAAACAAATCTGTATATCGATTTTTCCATCCCTTAAATAGTTCATTTTTTAGAGATAATTTTCTGAATTCCATATTGATTTTCATCCAATTCTGCCTTATAATAAGTTAAAAATCAAATTTAGTTGTCTTAATGAAGTCTAATTTTAAAATGCATACACAGTTCCTTTTTAAGCAATATCAGGATTTTTCCTTAATCAGTTTCACGAATTTTGATCCAAAATTAAGTAGCAAGGAGCATTTCAAAAATGAAGAAAAATGCTGTAACATCAGTACTGAGAAAAACAGATTTAAAGTATATTAAAAGGCCAAAAAACTGTTTGTAGACAAAAATAAAACACTTGTAACTTTGCGTAAAGTAATCGCATCTACATGCAGTTTTCCACGAATGACGTAGTACAAATTTGAGAATACACACAAAAAGAA
This sequence comes from Maratus speciosus, assembly GCA_963932465.1. Taxonomy (NCBI): domain Eukaryota; kingdom Metazoa; phylum Arthropoda; class Arachnida; order Araneae; family Salticidae; genus Maratus; species Maratus speciosus. The sequence continues at coordinate 13,606,107 of OZ010797.1, forward strand.
ATGTCGATTTTTGCTTCAATAAAGGGGTCCAAGTTCTACTTGAAAAGGATGAGTGTATCGGCGAAAAAAATGTCAGAAAAAGCGACTTTACTAGGTTGCAAAGTTTTTGGAAAATTTGAAATCCCTCTTATTATTGGAAAATTTCTGAAACCTAGGTGTTTTCCCAAAGAACACTCAATTTAATAAATTGGGTATTTATGTGGAGAGCGAATAAGAAAGCGTGGATGACGAGTCCTTTAATATCAAATGGTTAACTTCCTTTGATAAATAATAGGATGAAAAAATAACAAAGAAAAGTTCTCTTGCTTTTGGACAATGCAAGACATTTGAAATTTGGCAGTATTAAAATTGCCCCCAAACACAACCAGCCACTCAATCAAGGCAAAATACAGAATTTTAAAGCCTGGTACAGAAAGTTTTAGTATGCCACATTCTTTCAAAGTTAGATTCCATGAATACACTTGAGAACTGCCTAAAATGAGTTAATGCTCTCAATACTATAATTTGGATTTCCTCAGCTGTAAAAACATAAAACAGGAAAGCGCATGACAATGTTTCAGAAAAGCAGGCTTTATATTAAAAAAGAAGATGAAACACACATTTCCGACTCATGATGCAACGAATAGTGGTTTGGCCGTCGAATAGTGAACTTATTTTTGCCTAAAAACAAAATATAGTATGCACTATATGCACAATTCTTGTATATTTCACAATTAAAATGTATAAATGTATTGTTTTCTTTTAAAAAATTTATTTATATACATTTTTACATATATACATTTTTAATTTTTGAAAGCATTATTTTACTCTGAAAAAATATTCGGCTATGTTCGGCTTAAAAATTGCCTCTATAATATAATTCAGCCAAAAAAAGAAATTCTTAGCAAAAGTTCCTCATCAGGTACTGTCTAATTACATTTTAATAGATATTATGTGTGTTGTTGTCACATTTTAAAATAATGACAAAATTTGAAAAGTACACTAGGAAACATAAGTTTCAGCTTTCAGGTGAAATAAAATAAAAAATAAGAAATCTTAATATCTTAAGAAAAAACACTGATAGAAAGGAATATCCCCTAAAATGGTGGAAAGAGATCATTGTAGACTTTATAAAGCTCACAATTAACAAAAATATTTTTATCATTATTATTATCACTATTATTATTTTTCTTTGTTGTCAGCAGATAGTACTACTATCAAGAAGTGTATAGTGAATGCTTTCAGATTCAGAGGAAGGAAATATCTGTAAGGAAAAGCAAATTACATTCATTGCATTTAACAGTATCTGATGCTCTAACATACCAAAAATCAATAAATGATTTAATTGTTGTAGGTAAAAAAATCGTTTACACATTTTTATCATTCGCCATTAGCATGTTCAAGATTAACCGAAATACAAATTGATGAGTTAAAAATTCCTAAGAAGAAATTAGTTCAAAGTGCAGCAACACGCTGGAATAGCACCTATTATATGCTGGAGAGATTACTGGAACAAAAAGTGCACTTCCTTTATATGCAACTAAATTTGGAGAAATAAATAATCTGACAGCAAACCAGTGGATTATTTTAGAAAAATTGCTCAATCTATTACAACCATTTGAAGAAATAACAAAACAAATTGCCACATCGAGATCATTAATTTCTGAAGTCATCCCAATAATTAAAATCATATTTATTTAAATCTGGAGATTTTTTTGGTGTAGGCACCATGAAAGACACTCTTCTACAAAATTTGGAGAAGCCTTTTGCCTCGATTCAAGACAATGAGCACTAACGCATTGCAACGGTTTTCGACCCCAGATTTAAAGTGTTCTTTTTCAACAAAGATGAAGCAAAGGATGTAGGAGTCAAGTCCAAATTAACTGCTTTAGTAAGACTAAGAAAGGCTAGTATGAAACCAGCAACAGAATGTGAACAAAATATTTCCAACATAACCATTCCATCTTCACAAGTTCTAAATTCTTTGTGACTTGCTTTAATGAAATTGCAAGCCAATCGCAGAGTGAAGTTCTATAGAAAGTTCCTTTCAATATGAAGAAGTAAAAGAAATTAGTAATTTTCTTTCCCAGCCACTACTAGAAAGACAACAGTGTCATTTGGAGTGGTGGGTGAAAAATTCAGAAGACTTTCCAAACCTTTCACAATTAGCCAAAAAGTACCTTTCTGCACCAGGAAGTACCATATATAGTGAGAGATTATTTTCAGAAGCAGGTAGCATTTATGGAAAAAAAATAAATAGACTATCACCTGAGAATGCTGAATTATTATTATTTCTGCATCACAATCTACATTTATACATTTTAACTGTTTTTTAAGGCAAATATAAACAGTACAATGCTATTCTTGAAAAAAATATTTAAAACGTAAATGCATACTAATTAAAAGAATTTAGTACTTACATTTCTTTCATTATTTAATACGAAATCGTAACACACTTAAAAAAATCATTTAAATTATATTTAACTTTTAAGCGTATTTTACTAAAAAAACCCTTTAAGTATTGCAACATATACGAATTAAATATTTTATACATATAATACATCTATATCTAATCAATCATATATTTATGTTCTTTATAGATATAATTCAAAATATTATTGAAAGAAATATTTTTTTATGTAGCAAGGGATAAATGTTAAACTTCCCATTATGATTAAAAAAAAAAATTGAATTTGGTTGTACAGCTGTATTAAAGCAATTTTAAATAGATAAATTTTAAATTTAACAGATTATGTTAGCTTATTACAGATACTTTTTTTTCTTACTGATACAGCATAATTTTTTTTTTTTTTTTTTTTTAACATGATTCCTAAATTAGTCTCTTATTAGCGGGCATGACCGAGCTAATCTCGGTCAAAATTAGCCTTGTGTTCAATTCGATATTTCATTCTCACTGTATAATTCTTGCTGTTTAGATAAAATTGGTATGATCCTAAGCGATAGGGACCCACACCGAAATTTTTCGAACACACGACCTAACCAATGCTCATCTGGAACCCGAAAACCATAGAATACAAAATTTAGTCAAAATCGCTTAAGTCGTTTTATAGATAAAATTAGCTTGACCCTCGGTAACCCAAAAAGGACCTACTAATCTAAATTTATCGAACATCTGACATATCACAATGGTCTTCTAGTGCTAGGAAGCGGTGTAATAAAAACTTTTGTCAAAATCGTTTAAGCCATTTTTTAGATAAATTTAGCTAAACCTTGACCAGTAGAGACCCAAAATGACTGGTTAATCGAATTTTCTTGAGCATGCGACCTAGACCAATGGTCTTCTCGAACCTGAAAACGATAGAAAACAAAATTTAATCAAAATCATTAAAGCTGTTTTCTAGATAAAAGTAACTTGACCCACAGTGAACCAAAAATTACCCATTAATCGAATGTCCTCGAACATGTGACCTAACCCAATGATCTTCTCCTGCCCGGAAACACTATAAGACAAAATTTTGTCAAAATCGTTTCAGTCTTTTTTAAGATACAATTAGCTTGACCCACAGTGACCCAAAAATGACCCACTAATTGAATTTTCTCGAACATGTGACTTAGCCCAGTGGTCTTCTCATGCCCAGAAACTGTATAATACAAAATTTTGACAATCGTTTTTTTATATACAAATAGCTTGTCCCACAGTGACCCAAAAATGACCCACTAAAATTTTTTCTCGAACTTGTGACCCAATCTCGTGAACTCGACTCGAACTATCGAACTCGTGACCCAATGGTCATCTCATGCCCAAAAACAGTATATTACAGAATTTTGTCAAAAGGTTTTGGGCATTTTTTAGATTCAGTTAGCTTGACCCTGACCCATTGTGACCCAAATTGATCCACTAATAAAATTTTCTTGAACATGCGACCAAGCCCAATGGTATTCTCTCGCCCGAAACCGATGAAATGCAAAATTTCGTCAAGGTCGTTAGAGCCGTTTTCTAGATAAACTTTGCTTGACCCACTAATCGAATTTTCTCTAATATGTGACTTAGTCCATTGGTCTTCTCGTAATCCAAAACAACAGAACACAAAATTTAGTCAAAATTTGTAGAGCTGTTTTTTAGATAAAATTGGCTTGACCCAAATGGACACAAAAATGACCCACTAATCGAAATTTCTCGAACATGTGACCTCGCCCAATAGTTTTCTCGTGTCAAAAAACTGTTGATATAAAATTTAGTCAAAATCGAGTGAGCCGTTTTTTAGATATAATTAGCTTGACCTTGACCCATTTGACCCAAAATGACCCACTAATCGATTTTTCTCGTACATGTGACTTAGTCCAATGGTCATCTCATGCCCGGAAACGGTATATTACAAACTTTTGTCAAAATGTTTTAGGCATTTTTGCATTCAATTAGCTTGACCCTGACCCATTGTGACCCAAAATGAACCACTAATCGAATTTTCTTGAACATGCGATCAAGCCCAATGGTATTCTCATGCCCGAAAAAGATAGAATACAATAATTCGTCCAAAACGTTAGAGCCATTTTCTAGATAAACTTTGCTTGACCCACAGTGACCCAAAAATGACCCACTAATCGAATTTTCTCTAATATGTGACTTATCCCATTAGTCTTCTCGTAATCGAAAATGACAAAATACAAAATTTAGTCAAAATCGTTAGAGCCGTTTTTTAGGTAAAATTGGCTTGACCCATAGTGACCCCAAAATGACCCACTAATTGAAATTTCTCGAACATGTGACCTAGCCCAATAGGTTTCTCATGCCGAAAAACGATAGGATGCAAAATTTAGTCAAAATCGATTGAGCCGTGTTTTAGATATAATTAGCTTGACATTGACCCATTATGACCCACTAATAGAATTTTCTCGAACACGTGACCTAGCCCAATGGTATTCTTGTGCTTGAAAATGGTAAAATACAAAATGTTGTCAAAATCGTTAAAGCCATTTTCTAGATAAACTTTGCTTGACCCACAGTGACCCAAAAATGACCCACTAATCAAATTTTTTCTAATATGGGACCTAGCCCATTGGTCTTCTCGTAAGCCAAAACGACAGAATACAAAATTTAGTCAAAATCGTTAGAGTCGTTTTTTAGATAAAATTGGCTTGACCCATAGTGACCCAAAAATGACCCACTAATCGAAGTTTCTCGAACATGTGACCTAGCCCAATAGTTTTCTCGTGCCAAAAACCGGTTCGATATAAAAATTTGGTCAAAATCGATTGAGCCGTTTTTTAGATACAATTAGCTTGACCTTGACCCATTATGACCCACTAATCGAATTTTCACGAACACGTGACCTAGCCCAATCGTCTTATCATGCCCGAAAATGGTAAAATACAAAATTTCGTCAAAATCGTTAGAGCCGTTTTTAAAAGCTTAAAACCCTTAAGAATGAAGACGTAGTGTGAGGTTTGGAGGGTTGAATCATTTTACCTCCCCACACAATCTACCCCTCTTTTGTGGTCATGAATGGACAGAGTGTAAAAAATGATTTTCCGTGTCACTACACTTATGAAACTATTTGTGTAGCAAGACCTATTAGTGGAATAAAACGCAAAATGAATTTTTGCGAGATGTGTCACTTTTGTTGCGGGTGAGTGATATAATAGAGGTTTTAGGACATATAAAAAAGCCAATTACTGAAACATTAAGCATTTCTTAGAAATTTTTGTATCTCTTCCCAACAGTTTCCGCGCTCCCGAGGTGTCCATTATTTAGAGGTTTTACTGTACTACTTTTGATATTCCTAGTCGCTGATTTTGACACGGGCATAGTCTCGGTCCCGATGATGCCAGATTTTTGAAGTTATAATATGTATATCACAGGTAATGACTATGCTGGTCCAATTTTCCAAATGAAACTTGAATCAAACAAAATACAGTATATTTAAGTAACCGGAAAGTTCAACTAAAAATTTAGAAAACTCCTTCATTTTTTTCTTCCCATAAACAGTTGAAATTTTTTCACTACTATTTTAGGAAGTTTAGTGTTAACATTCTCAAATTATCTCAGCGACTGATTTGGCATAAAACAAATCTATGTTCCTGACAGTGAATGTTATAAAATAAAAATGTAGCATAAAGAACTGTCTATAGCACAGAACAGCTGCATGCTGTGCCACAGTCTGCGATAGTCTGCCACGACGGCTCTTTTCTTACCACAAAAAAGAGAAGGGATGCACACCACTGACCCATGAGATAGCTAAGAAATTAGATTTATCGAATTCGACTGTTCATGATCACATAACACCCCTGGGTTTAATTTCAAAACTCGATATATGGGTTCCACATGTTCTTACAGAAAAAAATTTGCTCTGTTGCACTGCGTCTATGATTTGCTTCTCAAACGTCAAGAAAATGATCCATTTTTGAAGTGAATCATCGCTGGGAATGAGAAATGGGTGTTGTCTACAACAATGCAAAAGATCATCATGTGAAAAAAATGAAATGGCTCAAAGCACTTCGAAAACAGATATTTATCAGAAAAGGTCATGTTTGGAGGGATTTCAAGGGAATCTTTTTTTTTGGTACTTTTCAGTTAGCCGGGCGCCAGTGTTATATACAAACATATATATGTATATGTGTGCATATACAAACATATATATGTATATGTGTGCATATACAAACATATATATGTATATGCACACATATATACATACATACATTGTATATATCACATGTATACATATACATCCACATATATGTAAAAGTATACATATTTATATATATACATGTATATAGGCATATATATGTATATATAACACTGGTGCCCGGCTAACCGAAAAGTACCTTTTTTTAAAAAAAAAAAAAAAAAAAAAAGCTTTTACCGGACAATACCACGATCCATTCTGAAGTGTACTGTCATCCAGTGGACAAACGGTATGATTTACTCAAACAAAAAAAGGCCAGAATTGGTTCCACCAAGATAATGCGAGACCTCATACTAGTTTAGTAACTTGCCAAAAGCTTATACAGCTTGAACAGGATGCCCTACTACACCCACCCTATCCTTTAGATCTGGCACCTTTGGATTATTACTTGCTACAAAATTGTTTAGGCTGCAAAAGCTTTACTTCAAATGAGGGCATCCAAAATGATTTTGCCATCAACGCTTAGAAGTTTTATGAGCGTGGAATAATGCAAATGTCTATAAAGATGGCAAAAGGACCCAAATGGAGACTATAATTCAATATAACATTAAGAAAATCATCTTTCACCACTCAAAAAACGAAATTACTTTCCAAACAACCCAGGAGATAAAAGACTGAACTGAAGTAAAGGCAGATTTTATTTTTGTGCATGTAAATTAGAAATGATGCTTTTGATATTGAAGTAACATGTACCGTATTTTTTGGCTCATGCACATATGTGCTAAGAAAGTCCTAAATTTTTTTGCTGAATATTACAGGCCAGTGCGGATAATCTAAGGTTTTTTTTTTCCCCCCTGAGTTGCTAATCAGAAAAAAAGTGAGAAAAGCGAACGATCCTCATATACAACAACAGATGGCGGCAGCAGATTTCAGCAATGTACTTTGGAAAAATAGACCTGACATTGTAGTCCTTCATTAAGCAACGACTCCTTTCGCAACTCAAAGCTTCATGCCACAGAACAGTAATCTTCTGATGTGGGTGGGAAACATTTGCGATATCTTAACCCTTAAATGTCGGGTGTTGCTTTTCGGCAAGATACCCAATTGAGGCTCTAAAATACTATTAGAATAATATTGAAGCTATAATGCCTAATTTTACCAATAAAATACATTCTGAAAATATTAAATCGATTTTCAACATGTAGATGGCAACACTTGTGCTGTTTAAGAATAAAGATAGATTTATTTTTTCAATTGTTGCTACGTGTTCTTTTTGTTTTGTTTAAAAGCTTGCGAAATACCCTATTTTGTTCTGCAGTCAGCAAGTAAAATTTATTTCTTATTATAGTTCCTAACATTCTTGTGTGTTTAATGTTATAGAATTTTATCAAGGAAAATTATTTTTTCAATTAAAGACCAGTATTGCTGATTAGTAACAAACTGTTTTTTAGCCGTAAACCATACTTAAAACAAAATATTATTTTTTTATGTATTTTTCCCATGATTTATTTAAAGAAGTAAGAAAAATCATGCGTTAAGCATAGATTATCAAACACTTTCCAACAATTCCTGAATGCTATAACAAAACTTTGTTATTTAGGGAAATAACATAAATAAGAGAACTAAGTAAACATTTTAGAAAACGCATAAAACATTTGAAAAACTGATTTCAGCAGTTACCTTTCATAGCAAATATGTATTCCAATTCTTTTGAACAGCCTGTATTTGATATGTAGGTTGATAGATACTATATAATGGACAAATTTAGCAAGAAAACATAACAGGTTGAAATTTCTCTTTCAGAAATTTATACTAATAGATGGAAACATACTTGTATACTTTTGTACAACCCTGTAGTTAACCTAGTACCTTTATTACACGCCACTATTTAGCTAAAATTTAATTCAAAGTAAGACACACTTAAAACTACTGGAATCACATTCCCAGAAATTATCATTTATAGACGGCCCTGCATCCAATTCTTTACGTGACCCTGTATATTATTTTATCTGCAGTTCATCGTAAATATGCATAACTCATTTATAAAAACCACCTTTAAGCAATTTGCAATCATACCCAGTAACCCTTACGAATTCTTTTATGTAGCAATGTATATCAATTACAGCATTTATACACACCATATACAATGCATAAATATAGTGAAACATAAAAGCACATACCATAATTAAAAATTCATTTCCAGCAATCATCGCTAATGTACAGTATTTCGGATACAATATAGTATCTGAAATCTTTTGTGTGTCCCTGTAAATAATGCTATGCACTTCGTATTATACATGAAATAACTTATAGTAAACCTCAGCGACGTATATGAATTTCATTATACATGAGATAATTTAACATAATTGAAATACGCCGGAAAAAAATCCCTCCACCCCTATATCATTATATAACGGAATCTTTTTGTGCAGCCCTGTACAGTGCGGATTATAGGGCGGTGCGGATAATACGGCAACATTTATTTTAATTAGCGAAAAAATAGGCTTGTGGATTATACACCGACAATAGGCAGAAAAATACGGTATTTGTTTTTTTACAGCCTTTTTTTACTTTCTTCTATCTTCAATAGAAGAAAGTATTCTAATCGAAATTTTTTTCGACTTCCGGTTTTCGACGGATTTCTATGTTTTAGGGGTCAGAGATTCCAAAAAACATGTTTATAGAAAATGTCTGTCTGTCTGTGTGTCCGTCCGTCTGTCTGTCGCCATTGTACCATCAAAAAGTGTATGAAGTTATGTATAGAATTAAACCAAAATTTTATTAGAAGTTTTAGGCTATGGCAAGCAGGTCCTCCCGGAATTTGGAAAAAATTCGCCAGTAGGGGGCGCTGATATAACAATTTTTGTGCGATTTTGAATATTGTACCATCCAAAAGTGTATGGAGTTATGCATAGAATTGAACCAAATTTTTATTTTAAGTTTTTGGCTATGACAAGCAGGTCCTCCCTGAATTTGGAAAAAATTCGCCGGTAGGGGGCGCTGTAATAGCGATTTTTGTGCGATTTTGAATATTTTACCGTCCAAAAGTGTATGAAGTTATGCATAGAATTAAACCAAATTTTTATTTTAAGTTTTTGGATATGGCAAGCAAGTCCTCCCTGAATTTGCAAAAAATTCACCTTTAGGGGGCGCTGTAATAATGATTTTTGTGCGATTTTGAATATTGTACCATCGAAAATTGTATGAAGTTACGCATAGAATTGAACCAAAAAAAAATTTTAAGTTCTTGGCTATGGCAAGGAGGGGGTCCCTTAATTTGTAAAAAAAATCGCTCATAGAGGGCGCTGTAATAGCGATTTTTGTACAATTTTTGCGCCATTTTGAATATTGTACCATCGAAAAGTGTATGAAGTTATGCATAGAATTGAACCAAATTTTATGTGTTTATTTTTGGTCATGTCACGAAGGTCCTCCCTGAATTTGGAAAAATTCTGCTGGTAGGGGGCATTATAATTGCGATGTTTGTACCATTTTTATTATTGTACCATCGAAAAGTGTATGAAGTTATCCATATAATTGAACCAAATTTTTTGTGCATGTTTCTGGCTATGGCAAACAAGTCCTCCCTGAACTTGAAAAAATTCCGAAAGAAGGGGGCGCTATAATTCCGATCTCTGTGCCATTTTCATTATTGTACCATCGAACAGCGTATAAAATTATGCATACAATTGAACCAAAATGTCTGTGCTTGTTTTTGGCTTTGGCCAACAGGTCCTCCTTGAATTTGGAAATATTGCGCGGTAAAGGCGCCCCGTGCTAGCGATTTTTGTATACTTTTCTTGATTTTTCGTAGTTCTATTGTGCATCGGCGGCTCATGCAGCGGCGGGAACTCGCTTCCTGCTAAGCCGGCTATTCGCAAACAGCTGATAACAACAGAATAAGGAAAAATTAATAATTTGAACAAATATCATGATATAGATTAACTCGTTTTTAGTCTGTTTAATTGACTTGAGCAGAAATTTAAGATGAAAATCAAAGTTGGTATAGTATTGAACTAATAATATTGAAGTATTAACATGTGTAACTAGGTTTGAAATATTAAGATGTATAAGATAGAAGAAAGTTTTGGGATTGGCACATCCAACTAGTTTTTAATCAATTTTGTTTCATTGTATCTTTATTTTTCCATTTTTTGAGGATGGGTGTCATGGGTGTTAAAGGAAAAATAGCACTCTTAAAAAAAAAGAAGTGACCTACCTCGAGGCGTTTCAGAATCTCCCTAAGCGGCAGAACACTTTCATCCCCTCCGATGAAAGTACTTGCAGGCAGTTTGAAGAGACGATCCATGTCCTTCTCTTCTGTGTTGGATTAGAAACATATCAACAGTGAAACAGTCACACACTATTCCTAACAAATAACACTCACCCCCAAATCCCATGGGAACATTCAATTGCACACTTAAACCTTATACTATGTTTACACTGGATACCTTAAGATATCTCTGAGAGAGTTCCACAAACTCTCTCAGTGAGTTTCGACTTACTTCGGCTAGATACAGGAACTAACTCTCGTTGGCTATGAAGCTTCGCTTTTACTGATTGGCTGTTGCAGCCGTTTTTTATTTTAAGTGCATGTGCATACTTTACTTTTGTTCAGATCACAGGCACAGTGACACTACTGAGATATCTTAAGTAAGTTTTCCGATGTGAACAGGCACCCAATTCCGGGAGGGTACCACTTCAAAACTGGCAGTCTAAGATATCTTAAGTTTCTAGTGTGAACAGGGTATTAGTTCAAGTACTTTTAAAAAGAAGATGGAATTTCAAAATTCTCCACAAGTAAACATGTCATACTTTAAAGATTTTTTTTTTTTTTTTTTAATACAGTAGAACCTCTTTTATCCGAAACTCTCAGTTAACCAAAATCCATTTTTGAAGCTTTTTTTTTAAGTATAGCATTCCTTGCGTGCAAAATCCATTTTGAAAGCTTTTTTTTTTTTTTTTTAAACTATCCTATTCCTTTTGTGCAAGCAGTCCTTTCCGAACTACGAGTACATATAAATATTTTGGATCTCCTGTCTTAGAGTTCCTTTGAATTTAACTTGAGCTCCTTTAAGCTGCGGAGTGGAACAAAGAAAACAAACTCATTAGCCATTCTGAAGCTTTTGCAAAGGGTTTGGCATGGCTGGAGCAGCAGAAAGACTGTGATACTGATAAACTAATAATATTAAAAAACTCCAGCTTCAAAGCAAAGGCAATCGAAACTGCAACAAACAAAACATTGTTTCAAACCCTTGTTGATACATGTAAAAGGTACTACATTTCAAAATTAAAATTCAGGTAATTTATTCTTGTTTCTATTTATTTTTATTAAGCACTTGTTTACCCTAATAAGAAATATTGCATCTTAAAATGGAAGCATTCTCAATGATCTGTCGATTTTCCGAAAGAGGGTCGGTCCCAATGACTTCGGTTAATCGAGGGTCTACTGTACTTAAAATTGAAACAGGCAATTTATCGCTACTTTTAGAGAGTGAAAAGAGTTTTCCAATAACTATATTAGGTCATCATCCAAAACTCAATTTTCCCATGGGATTTTGCAATCAGGAAGATTGGGTGCTTTTAAGCAGAAATAGAATTATCAAAATTTAGAGATCCTTTATACAGTAAAATAATAAAACATTAGAAATGTAAGGCTATAAAAAAATGCTAAATATGTACAGTAGACTCCCTCAAATCCACCAATGCCTGAAAATCCGCACATCATTGCAGATGTAAACAACGAAACGTTCAGTTCGGATGTAAGGGGCAAAATTACAAAATATTTTAGTTTTATATCTTTCCGTTTGTATTTTAATATGTAATTAATTCTCTATAATAGGACTGAACTCATGGTTTTTGATGAAGGAAGTACTAAAATAAAATAAACATATTGATGATATCTTTGGCAATCTTTTTATGTATTCATCAAGATTTTTTCGTTTCTAAGGCTGGCTAAACCTGAAATAAAACTTCCTCACTTTATGATTTTGATGTAAATGAATAGGATACCTTTAGGAGGCAAGTTTCATACAATAATTCAAGGAAAATGTATCCTATCTTTATTATACATTAATAATCATTTACCTGACCTTTAAATAATTTAATCATTTTTAAAATCGATCTTATTTCTTATCATTTCAGTTTATTACTTTATTTAATTATCTTGCAAGGATTCTTTATCATTTTGATAGCATTATTACATTCAAATGAAAACTGTTTAAAAAATTTAAACAAAGCAATGACCTCTGGTCCCAAGCGGTGCGGATTTGAGGCAGTCTACTGTATTAAAGATTAGAATTATTAAACAGCAACTCCATTTAATAAGTAAATGAAGCGCTTCCAGCCCAGACCACCTTCTTGTTGGGTCTCTCTGAAGAGCCGTTTTTGAAAGTTATGCATGGAAAAAAACATCCACAGTTACATCCATGCATAAGTGGAAAAAATACTTTTAATGAAACTACAAAACTTCAATTTAAAAAGAATTTTCTTTTTTTACTTCGCAAAAGTACCAAAAATGAAGCGAATCTTTCTTGCTGCAAGGCCATTAAATTGCTGCATGACCAGGATAGTTGAGTCATTGTGGTACCATCAAAGCAAAGCAAAAGTGCTTTACAGGGGTCGATCCAGGCAAAATTTGGGGTCTATTTAAGGCCCTTTCACAAAATTCTATTTTATAATATAGGCTCCTTCACAAAAATAAATTTAATAAAATGGGTCGCCTTCACAAAATTGAACTTAATAAAATAGGCCCACCTTCACAAAATTGAACTTAAAAAAATAGGCCCGCCTTCACAAAATTGAACTTAAAAAAATAGGCCGCCTTCACAAAATTGAACTTAATAAAATAGGCCCGCCTTCACAAAATTGAACTTAAAAAAATAGGCCCACCTTCACAAAATTGAACTTAAAAAAATAGGCCCCTTCACAAAATTCCTTTTAATAAAATAGGCCCTCTTCGTAACATTCTATTTCATAAAAACTGTTTTAAAATGTGTAATTTGTAAATAAAAGCAGGTCACAAAAACAAAAACTTTAGCAAGGGAATTTAAAGAAGTTTTGTTAAATTCTTCATTCGAATTTGAGTAACTGGATTTTCAACTTTCATTACAAAATGTTACTTTTCACAAAAATAATTATTAATTTTCCCAAAATGGGAAAATCCATTTCTTCCGTTGTCCTGGAAGAAATCTTCCAGAAGAAACCCGACCCTGTTTAGAGTAAATAAGAACTTACTTTCAGCTTCTTTATCATTTGTAAAGAACTTGTTCAGGATTAACTTTTTGCAGTTTTTATTACAAAGTAACGTAAAGTTAATATTCTAGAATAAAAATATCTACTGGAGGTAAAATAGTTATAGTGAGCAACTTTGTTACTTTTTTTTTTTTTTTTGATAATATTATTTTAATGTGAAATTAAAACAAGCTCTAAAACTATTTACAGTCACCTCTCACTTATACGCGTTTGAAGGGATTGATTTAAAATCGCGCATAATTGAGAGGATGCTGTATGTAGCAATTCTTTATACACATTATGGGAAAAAACATTTTTAAATATAAGAATTATGATTAATAACATTTTATGAAATAAAAGAAGTGTAATATTAGTATAGTTTACTTAAAATCCTTACACTTTCCCTATAAAATTTAATTAAAAAAATACAGTAAACGTAAAATTTCGTTTTACATAGAAGTTATGCCACTTAGTCCTCTTTTAAGAAGTCATCGATGCTAGTTTGTTTTTGCTTAAAGTGCGTAATTGTACTCGATGTTACATGAGCATATTGAAGGTCAAAGCGTCCGGGGCTCCTAAAGCAGTAACATAAGATGGGACAGTTACAATAAGTTTCACCATTATCATCATCTTATCCTTCTTTTTCAGCTGTCGTGTCACCAAAAACAGTTTCAATATCTCTTATTGCCGTTAATATCAGTATTGACTAAATCTTGAAAGAAAATTTTGGCTTATGCTGTTCCATTCTTCTTCGTCTATTTTAAAATCATTGCTCTTGTTTTCATTTTCCAGTAATGCTGCAGCATCATTTGAATGGATTGTTTTCATTTTCCAGTAATGCTGCAGCATCATTTGAATAAACAAAATTCGCTTTTCTAAAGCAATTAGAAGTTGTTATGGCTGTTGCGTTATTCCAAGAGGAAACGAACCTATACCTAGCAGCAAACACAATCCAAATTTTCTTGAATTCCTTTTTCTGCCCTGGGATATAAACATTCTTCTCACCAAATCTTTCTTACTAATACTGCACTTTAACTGACCTTATTATAAATAGATCTAATGGCTGGAGTCTGCTAGTACAATTTACAGGGGAAAATATAACTTGTTTATGTGTCAGCAATGGCAGATATGAAAGATGGTCGGGACACAGATCCATAAATAACGGAACTTTTCTTTCTTTCTTTTTTTTTTAGCCATCTTCATATAAAATTCCTTCGAAAAGTCTAAAGTTAGTCTGTCATTTCCGCGTATAAGTGAGAGAGACAATTCAAAGTGGCGCTTATAATCTACAGTATTATTTTTCTATTCCTCGTGACAGAACCTTACGAAATTGCATATAACTGAGAGGCGCATAAGTGAGAGGTGACTGTACTTTAGTTTATTAAAAATGATATGATTTTTATAAATTAACATGTAAAAGCAAAAAATGTAACTTACAGCTTTATGCTTGCTTTGCACCAATACAAGAAGTTTTAAGAAGTGAGAGGAAAAAAGAAGAGAAATAAATAAATCATGTCTAAAAAGTCTTACCAACAAAGTCAATGATTACTTAGAAGAGGTTTTGTTTCTTTAGAGGAGGAAAACTTATCGAATGTTGTAAATAATTAACAGTGGCAGACAAACTATACAAACAGGATTTTATGTTAGAGTTTTTGGACACATTAGATGTGATCATAATAATCAGGAATACACATAGTTAAGTTTGCAAAAGATGACGAGAGATTTTGATGTATCAAAAATTGCGACTATTTTTAGCATCCTAAAGCATCACATTTAATTAAAAGAAACAGAAAGCTTTAAATAAGTTATACTTAGGGTAAAATAGTATCCTTTAATTGTAATATTTTGCAATTTTATTATTAAAATTGTCCCTGAAATGTTCTATGTTGCAGATTAAAATAATATATTTTTGGCAACGTCAGTGTGAATAATAATAAAAAAAAAAAAGCATGCTGTTTTCTGACCCTAAAAAAGGCTTATTTACAAACGGCGTGGTTCTGCCTGCCACAGTATAGGCCATGACCATCACTGCTGTAGTGTCTTGGGCAACGTATAGCAATACCATAGACGGGCTAAGACCCGCTAGTAACAGGACATGGCTATTGACATTTACATACAGTTTTATAAGTATTTATGCAAGCTGAAGTTACTTAAAATCAAAATTAAAAATGACAACAGATTTGTCAATTTAAAATGATCAAATAAATTTGTGAATGATTCCATCATCTTTACCCAACTGATAGTTCCGCAGTACCACTTGAGGAGAACTGGGTCCCTCGGAGAAAGCCGACTGGATGCTGGCAGAAGTGATGCCCAGGGGGTCCAGTTTGGAGACGAGGTGACCTCGCACCTGCAAACACACACACAACATTACACAACAGATACGTAAAATATACGACACAGGCTGAAAGGCTCAATCCATTTCAAAGATATTTTTGGTACGTATTATGTATTAACACCACCACAGCACAAGTTGCACTCATGCGCCAATAAGGAAAGGGCATGTTTACAAACAAACACTTCCCTCAACCCATCTACATTTTTATCTTAGCAATCATTGCAGGTATCACACTTGGCGACGTAGGCCAATCCTATCATAGATCTGTTCAATCATTCTGTTCAAGACCCATCCAATTTCCAGAGTTCATGTGTATAGTATCTATATTATAAAGGACAAACATATCTGTGCGTAACGCATACGTCATTTTGCGAATGGCAACACTTTGAAATTTGAAATAAAATTTTGGTTTTGCAATTATATCTACGGCAAATTTTTAAACTTCTAAACATCGCACAATTTAAATTTTAATACCGTCGTATAAGGAAAAAAATGTTCTTTTAAACGCAATTTGTTTGAAAGCTGTATCTCAATTTATTTTTGAGATAATTTTTTTGGTAGTTTTTAATACAAATTTTGTATTCGTAGCAACTGAAGTACTCCATTTATATTGAAAGTAAAGGGAAAATAAGTCATGGCTTATTATTTTTATTGATTATATCTTTATTGATGCCATTTTCACATTACAAATAAAAGTAACTTTTTTATAATTTTTGAACTGAAAATGATGTCAAACATTAAAAAAGAACATGCATTCTTCTTCATAAATCAGTTACATTTCAATATTTTTACATTACGCTGATACTGAGTTTGAGACGCTAGACAAAATGATTCAGTGAGTAAAAATTATGTCATATTTAAAACAATGCGATCATTTATTTTGATAAAACTAAATATTTGACCAGTACTAAATGGCCGATACTATGACAACTAAAGGCAAATTTCTGAAATTTTTTTTCGCGGGTGTTGAGATTAGAACTTAAAGTTTCTGCGAATGTTCAAATGAAAAGTTGTATCGAACAAACGAGACTTTAAGTTTGGAAATACATTCCTTAATAACGTATTGCGCGTTAAAATACTTTCAAATTGTGAATTTGAGTGGTGCGTAATGTAAATTATGAGAATATGAAAATAATGTATAGTTTAGACTTTATGGGGGATAACTTTATGATGTGACAAAGCGAAATCCTTTTTACTGATTTTTCATCCCATAAAAACAAACATAAGAGCCTCAATCGATAAATTCATCATAATTACTCATCTTGATTACGTATTCTAATAGAGTTTAATTTTTCAATAATTTAAGCAGTTGAAGTTTGTGGAAATAATATTTTGGTAATTTTAGGTTAAAAATATTATTTATTTTAAGAGTGAGACAACCAATGTTAGATGAATTTTTTATTGTAATTATTTTTGTAGGTTTATTATAAATTCGATCTGAAGTTCCTTTATAACATTTTAGTTCGTCGAATTTCGACGGGTTCCAACTCGTAAGTAGTAATGAATGAACAGGCTTTTCTTGCTGATCAACAATGGCGTCTCGTCAGCTGCCCTTTCCTTATAAAGAGCAATCTTGTTGTTCGCACGCACACACAGTTATCGTTTGGATTCCTAGTTGCCTTGTTGTTGGCTGATTTTTGATGCCATTTTTGAGTGCTACAAAAAGGGTGTTTGGGATTTGCCAAAAACAGAACAAGGTGCAATTTTATTTCTTCAGGAGTGAAATATTTTATGAAAATTAAGTGAAAAGCAACTTGATTTATCGTATAAAACTGTTATCCATTGGAACAATTACATGCGTGAATTATGTGTCTTGGATAGGGAGAATAAACCAAACAAGAAGGTAGGTGGACCAGATTGCATTGTGAAAATGGATGAAAGTTTGTTTACTAAACGTAAAAATAATTGCGGTTTTATACTTTGTTTTTAAATAAAGTGTTATTTTATGATTTGCCGCAAAAATTTTAGGTGTAGATTGGCAGCACTTAGAAACTGCCAAATCTGTAGCTGCAGTGGCGTTAATACGTAAGTACCACATTTTTAATTTTCTTAACCTTTTAACCAAGTTTTCTTCATAGTTTTCTGAGTTTAAAGACATGACTTTATTTTCTTCATATCAAGATGAATCAAAAACCAAAATGTTAACACAGATTATTTTTACAATCAATAACATTAACAAGAGTTTTGACACATTTACAAATTCATTTTTTAACCGAAAGATATAAAATTGGAGGACCTGACTATGGAAGCGATTTGGAATCGAACTGTGTTTTCATTTTTTGAAAAATAAATTACCTATTGAGTTATAAGCAATTTTGAGGGGGGGGGGGGGGGAGGAAAGGCATCAACTATAAGATGAATATATAACGCAAAATTGGGAAATTTCATTAGCGGCCACTGGCTGGTAGGACTAATTTTTTAAGTGGCCACTTTTTTATTTCAAAATGCTAAACAGTAAAATTTTTATAAGTATTAATCTAAAACTGAGTAGCCCAAATAAATATGTTAATATAAATATATTGGAACCAGTATAGGTCAAAATTGGGAAATTTCATTAGCGGCCACTGGCCGGTAGGACTCATTTTTTAAGTGACCACTTTCTTTAAATTAGTGGCCACTTTTCTATTTCAAAATGCTAAGCAGTAAAATTTGCATAAGTATTAATCTAAAACTGAGTAGCCCAAATAAATATGTTTATATAAATATATTGGAACCAAAAAAAGTAGAATTCTTAATGAAATGCAAGAAAATTTTATTATCTCCTTGTAAAAAAGTGGTCGGAATGTGGCCGCTGATAGACAATTTTTCACTAGCTACTTTTTTTCATTCACTGGCCCTGTGGCTGGTGGCTAGTGCTAATTTTGACCTTTAGGAACCAGAAAAAGTAGAATCCTTGATGAAATGCAAGAAAATTTTATTATCTCCTTGTAAAAAAGTGGCCACTGATAGACAATTTTTAACTAGACACTTTTTAGCTCACAGGCTATCAAAGCCTGAGAGCTAATGTGCCCGCCCGTTCTGTATGTATGTATGTATGTATGTATGTATGTATGTATGTACGTACGTACGTATGTACGTAACGCGATAACTCTTGATAGAAACATCCGATTTGCTTCAAAATTTTTTCCTAGGTTCATTGTGATAAGGCGCTTCCCTGATTAGTTTTGGGAGTTCATTGGTTAAGGATAAAGGGGGAAAAACGGGGTTAGTCCACCCCCCCCTTTAACTCAGAAAAATGGGTTTTTCATGCAGAATCATTCGATTCGCTCCGAATTAGGTATACCGGTTTATTATGTTAAGGAATATCCCTGATTAGTTTTGGGGGTTCATTGGTTAAGGATAAAGGGGGGAAAACGGGGTTAGTCCACCCCCCCCCCCCTTCATTCAGAAAAATGGGTTTTTCATGCAGAATCATTCGATTTGCTCCGACTTTGGTATACCGGTTTATTATGTTAAGGAACATCCCTGATTAGTTTTGGGGGTTCATTGGTTAAGGATAAAGGGGGGAAAGGGGGGGAAAAGGGGGGTTAGTCCACCCCCCCCCCTTAATTCAGAAAAATGGGTTTTTCATGCAGAATCATTCGATTTGCTCCGAATTTGGTATACCGGTTTATTATGTTAAGGAACATCTCTGATTAGTTTTGGGGGTTCATTGGTTAAGGATAAAGGGGGAAAAACGGGGTTAGTCCACCCCACCTTAATTCAGAAAAAGGGGTTTTTCATGCAGAATCATTCGATTTGCTCCGAATTTGGTATACCTGTTTATTATGTTAAGGAACATCCCTGATTATTTTTGGGGGTTCATTGGTTAAGGATAAAGGGGGAAAGGGGGGGTTAGTCCCCCCCCCCTTAATTCAGAAAAATGGGTTTTTCATGCAGAATCATTCGATTTGCTCCGAATTAGGTATACCGGTTTATTATGTTAAGGAACATCCCTGATTAGTTTTGGGGGTTCATTGGTTAAGGATAAAGGGGGATAAGGGGGGTTAGTCCCCCCCCCCTTAATTCAGAAAAATGGGTTTTTCATGCAGAAGGGTTATTCTCTGCAATAGTGCAAAAAGTGCTTCCCAGCCATATAAATGCTCTTAATTTTATTACATTTTTATTTATTTTTATTTTTATTAGAAGATCTAGACATAGTTTATTAGGGGCAGAAAGTAAAATTTAAAAATAAATAAATTTAGTATTTAAAAATATAATATATATCATGCAAACATCATTCCTTCACCTTTCCCCCACCTGTACTACCATATTTTATTGCCTATTTCTTTCCATCCAGAAATAAAAATAATTAAAAATACCCTAAGCAAAATAAAGTTCTTATTTGATACATTACAAAAAATAATAAAAATATTAATTTTTACTATTATTATATAGTCTACTCAATCAATTATATGTTTCCCCATGTTAGACCATCATTCCCTCACACATTGCTATTATCTCAAATATCTACCACTAATGAGCAGTAGCAGTCTAGCATCCTTCACAGAGAAGAAGCTATTTTGAGCACTTGTCAGTCCAGCAACATAAATTGGTGGTGTACGATTTTGTTAATTTTACAGAATTTTTTTTTAGTCTGTATATCTGGAAGCGTTTTTATTAGCAGTCATTCCCTCACACAGAATATTCATTTTTTTGTAAATATCAAAAATTTTAATTTTATCATACATTATATATTAAGTGTTTCTCTTAAAGGAAACAGTTTGGATTTCTTCATAATTTTGCATTTTTCCCCTACAACTAGTAAAAATGTCTTATTTCATCATTCCCTCACTTGTCATTCCCTCACATTTTTTATTTTATTTTTTCCACAAATTTTTATTTTATTTTTTTTGTTAAGTCAAATTTTTAAAACAATTTCTGTTGCTATTAAAATCTTCAATAATTGTCTGATTTCTTACCATTTATCTAATTTTTATGAAAATTTACATATGCATCATCCAAGTCAGACTGCTGGCCAAATTTGCAAGTATTGTAGAGAACAACCCAGAATCATTTAATTTGCTCCGAATTTGGTATACCGGTTTATTATGTTAAGGAACATCCCTGATTAGTTTTGGGAGTTCATTGGTTAAGGATAAAGGGGGAAAAACGGGGTTAGTCCACCCTCCCCTCCACTTAATTCAGAAAAATGGGTTTTTCATGCAGAATCATTCGATTTGCTCCGAATTTGGTATACCGGTTTATTATGTTAAGGAACATCCCTGATTAGTTTTGGAGGTTCATTAGTTAAGAATAAAGGGGGGAAAGGGGGCTAGTGCACCCCTTTTAATCCAGATAAATGGGTATTTCATGCAGAATGATTCGAATTGCTCCGAATTTGGTATACCGGTTTATTATGTTAAGGAACTTCCCTGATTAATTTTGGGGGTTCATTGGTTAAGAATAAAGGGGGAAAAGGGGGGCTAGTCCACCTCCTTTATTCAGATAATTGGGTTTTTCATGCAGAATGATTCGATTTGCTCCGAATTTAGTATACCTGTTTATTATGTTAAGGAACTTCCCTGCTTAGTTTTGGGGTTCATCAGTTAAGAATAAAGTAGGGGAAAGGGGGCTAGTCCACCCCTTTTAATTCAGATAAATGGGTTTTTCATGCAGAATGATTCGATTTGCTCCGAAGTTGGTATACCGGTTTATTATGTTAAGGAACTTCCTTGATTAGTTTTGGGGGTTTATTAGTTAAAGATAAAGGGGGGCTAGTCCACCCCCTTAATTTAGATAAATGTGTTTTTCATGCAGAATTATTCGCTTTGCTCCAAATTTGGTATACCGGTTTATTATGTTAAGGATCTTCCCTGATTCGTTTTGGCGATTCATTGGTTAAAGATAAAGGGGGGCTAGTCCACCCCCTTAATTTAGATAAATGTTCTTTTTGCAGGATTATTCGATTTGCTCCAAATTTGGTATACTGGTTTATTATGATAAGGGGCTTCCCTGATTAGATTTGGAGGTTCACTGGTTAAGTATAAAGGGGGAAACGGGGGCTAATTCCCCTTCACTTATTTTTTTGAGGGGCATTATTCTTTAAAATAAGTGTATAATATACAATTAGTGTGAATAGCCTGTGA
Source organism: Maratus speciosus (assembly GCA_963932465.1). Lineage (NCBI taxonomy): Eukaryota > Metazoa > Arthropoda > Arachnida > Araneae > Salticidae > Maratus > Maratus speciosus. The sequence goes on from OZ010797.1 coordinate 13,628,309, forward strand.
GCTCAATGCCATCAGTTTAGCTGGGCACTTTTCTTTTTTATTTAGCTCACAGGCTATCAAAGCCTGAGAACTAATGTGCCCGCCCGTTCTGTATGTATGTATGTACGTAACGCGATAACTCTTGATAGAAACATCCGATTTGCTTCAAAATTTTTTTCTAGGTTCATTGTGATAAGGCGCTTCCCTGATTAGTTTTGGATGTTCATTGGTTAAGGATAAAGGGGAAAAACGGGGTTAGTCCACCCCCTTAATTCAGATAAATGGGTTTTTCATGCAGAATCATTCGATTTGCTCCAAATTTGATATACCGGTTTATTATGTTAAGGAACTTCCCTGATTAGTTTTGGGGGTTCATTGGTTAAGGATAAAGGGGGAAAAGGGGGGTTAATCCACCCCCTTAATTCAGATAAATGGATTTTTCATGCAGAATCATTCGATTTGCTCCGAATTTGGTATAACAGTTTATTATGTTAAGGAACTTCACTGATTAGTTTTGGGGTTCATTGGTTAAGGATAAAGGGGGAAAAGGGGGGTTAATCCACCCCCTTAATTCAGATAAATGGGTTTTTCATGCAGAATCATTCGATTTGCTCCAAATTTGATATACCGGTTTATTATGTTAAGGAACTTCCCTGATTAGTTTTGGGGGTTCATTGGTTAAGGATAAAGGGGGAAAAGGGGGGTTAATCCACCCCCTTAATTCAGATAAATGGATTTTTCATGCAGAATCATTCGATTTGCTCCGAATTTGGTATAACAGTTTATTATGTTAAGGAACTACCCTGATTAGTTTTGGGAGTTCATTGGTTAAGGATAAAGGGGGAAAAACGGGATTAGTCCACCCCCCTTAATTCACATAAATGGATTTTTCATGCAGAATCATTCGATTTGCTCCGTATTTGGTATACCAGTTTATTATGTTAAGGAAATTCCCTGATTAGTTTTGAGGGTTAATTGGTTAAGGATAAAGGGGGAAAAGGGGGGTTAGTCCACCTCTTTTAATTCAGATAAATGGGTTTTTCTTGCAGAATGATTCGATTTGCTCCGAATTTGGTATACCGGTTCATTATGTTAAGGAACTTCCCTGATTAGTTTTGGGGGTTCATTGGTTAAGAATAAAGGGGGAAAAGGGGGGCTAGTCCACCCCCTTAATGCAGATAAATGGGTTTTTCATGCAGAATGATTCGATTTGCTCCGAATTTGGTATACCGGTTTATTATGTTAAGGAACTTTCCTGATTAGTTTTGGGGGTTTATTGGTTAAGGATAAAGGGGGGAAAAGGGAGTTTAGTCCGCCCCTCTTAAATTAGATAAATGGGTTTTTCATGCAGAATGATTCGATTTGCTCCGAAGTTGGTATACCGGTTTATTATGTTAAGGAACTTCCCTGATTAGTTTTGGGGGTTCATTGGTTAAGGATAAAGGGGGAAGGGGGGCTAGTCCACCTCTTTAATTTATATAAACGGGTTTTTCATGCAGAATTATTCGCTTTGCTCCAAATTTGGTATACCGGTTTATTATGTTCAGAAGCTTCCCTGATTCGTTTTGGGGATTCATTGGTTAAGGATAAAGGAGGGGCTAGTCCACCCCCTTAATTTAGATAAATGGGTTTTTTTGCAGGATTATTCGATTTGCTCTGAATTTGGTATACCAGTTTATTACGATAAGGAGCTTCCCTGATTAGGTTTGGAGGTTCACTAGTTAAGCATAAAGGGGGAAACGGGGCTAATTCCCCTTCACTTATTTTTTTGAGGGGCATTATTCTTTAAAATAAGAGTATGATATACAATTAGTGTGAATAGCCTGTGAGCTCAATGCCATCAGTTTAGCTGGGCACTTTTCTTTTTTATTTCATTTACTGGCCCTGTGGCCGGTGGCTAGTGCTAATTTTGACCTTTAGCATCAACCCGTACCAGCCCCTGAATTCAACACTGTTTTTCAGGATTTACACGATGTTAGTGATAATATCTCTAGAAGTAATGAACGGAATTTCATCAAACTTAATATTCAGTTAGTCATTGACATAAGTTGTTCCTGAGTTTTTCGTGTTAATCATGTAACAGGTTGCAATGCTATACTGCTTTTTTCATGATATTCGTGATAGCCATATCTCAAAACAAATGTACGGAATTTAATCAAACTTCATATTCTATTACACTTTCATAGAAATAGATCCTTATTAATCTTGGGTGAATACCACCCAACAGGTGTCGCTTTTATGCTCTTTGATTTGAGATTTTCCGTTGCGGACATCTAAGAGGGTGTGGCCAAAATTCAATGATTTGTTAGGAAAATGCAATGCTTATATTTTCTTTTAAAATGCACATACTTCAATGAACCTATACTTTTTTAATCTTCATGATGGGCATATGTTATCATTTAAATTTGACACTGAAATAGCGAGTTTTAAAGTTTTAACATTTATAAGACAGAAAAAAGTTTTGGGATTGGCACATCCAACTACTTTACCTTCAATTTTTGAAGGAAAATATAAATATTACCTTTAGAGACATTGACTAAAAATTTTATAGTATCGATTAAATCGAGTTGGCCATAGTATCGATTAAAAAAATCTAAATCGCCCATCACTAATTTACACCAAAACCTAATCAGCAATAACTTGTGTCAACGTCTAACTGAATCTGAAGTTTGATGAAAATCTGTGCAATATTTTTTCAGATAGAGCAATAATGTGAACATCTTGAAAAATCTTGCATAGCAACGCCACCTGTTGGGCAATTTACACCAAAACATAATCAGTACCAATATTTATCAAGGTATACCTGAATCTGAAGTTCAATGAAAATTCACGCATTAGTTCTTGAGAGAGAGCTGTTGCGGAAATCGTAAAAAAGAGAGCACTCTTAGTAAGAGCAGTAAGATACTTCTTACTACAAGTTATAATGGGGAAGAAAAGAGAATCGGGTGGGAAGAGTATGTTCATGATCTGATTATTTATTGTGACAATAAAATGACAAAGCAGATTTTTTTTTTTTTAATTAAACAGTTTTTAAACTTTGAGTACTGTGGTAGGAAGGGGGCAAAAACGGAGAAGCAAAATTTTGAGGTGGTGAAAATCAGATGAAATTTTAATAAAATGAATTATCAAAGAAATTTAGGACTGATTTTTTATTCATTATAAAGTAACAAATAGAGTAGAAAAAGTTTACAAAAATTCAGTTTTAAAGAGACTTTAAACTTTGGTATTGTGGAAGAATGAGCAAAATGATGAAGGGAAATTTGAGAAGAAGGAGAGGCAAAGGAAGGGGGAGGGGGTGAAGATTTATTTTTAAATCAGAAATTCAAAGAAATGCAGAAGAGTTTCACTCCTGGTTAAGAAATAATACAAGAATAAAATTAAGCACTTCTAAGGACTTTTTGCAGATTTAACATGAAAAGCACCAAATATTCTATTTGAAAAATGTAAATACTTCTAGGGACTTTTAAGGACCGTCCGAACCCTGCAAACAGATTAAAAATATTCAATATTTAGAATAAATTATTTTCCTTTGAGAAAACACAGGTTATTTACAATCAATAACATTAAAATGACCCGATCTGCTCAACGAGAGTTTTGACACATTCACTTTTTAACGGAAAGATATAAAATTGGAGGGAAGCGATTTGGAATCAAACTGTGTTTTCATTTTTTGAAAAATAAATTACCTATTGAGTTATAAGCAATTTTGATCATGTGACTTTTTCACCCTGAGTGGTTATTCTTCTTTTGCACGGAAATTTGCTTCCAAATGCCCACTTTAACACTATTTTCTGAAAGATCTATTGTGTTTGCAAAAAAAAAAAAAAAAACACGGTTCAATTATATAGTTTCTGAACAAACACCTGCTAGTTTCATGCATTTCCAAACAAAAATAAATTAAAACTGAAGTTGCCCTTTCGGATTTGAGAACAGCCTTAAGAATATAAAAGAAACTCAAAATATGAAGTCGAATAAAAGGACATTGACAAATTGGGTGCTAGCGAAGCAGCTGTTTACTTTTAACTAAAATGTGCAATAAGATACATTTCAATCGTCTATTGCATAATCGAATCCACTATTTAGATCTGACAAGAAAAAGGAGGAAAATCAAGATAAGGCTCGCTTGAGACATAATAGAAAAAAGTCTCATAAAAATGCCTAAAAAGATATATTATTAATTTTTAGCTTAGACATTTGAAAGTAATACGTATTATAACATAGCTTAGAAAAAAAAACCTGTGTATTAAGTCTGATGGCTGTTAAAATGTTTTAGTGGATAACAACTTTTATAAATCTAATTTCCATTTTTTTTTTTTTTTTTTTTTTTTTTTTAACCTGGTAGTTTCAGAGGAGAAGTGTCAAATGACACTGAACATAATACAGGCAGAAAATCTTGGTTATAAGATAACATAACTTGATAATATTAATTGTAAAAACTTTATGCTGAAAATATTAATCATTGCATAAGTAAATTAATGCTAATTCACACATCGTAATGTTGGAAATATATTATAACTGTTTTAGACTTGTCTAACACAGTTATAATATAGTATTTCCAAATATAAAATAAAAAACAATTTGAAATGTTGCATGGAAAAATAGTAGGGTCAGGTGGGGGAAAGTGGGCCCATGGGATAAAGTGGGGATATATTGAAAAACTCTTATTTTCTCTTTTTAAATTAAGATATTTAGCTATTTCTTTTTTAGAGAAATATATTGAAATTATGGCAAATATTTTTACTTTAGTTTTAGAAACTGGAAATAAATTTAATGTTTACAAACTATCTTGTTTATGTTCATTACATATGATATGTTAGTTTAAGAGCCTGATGAACTTGCTTCTAAAATTATTATTAACTGTCAAAAACTATTAATTTTATTTCAGACTCATAGAGGAACATCTAAGGAACAGATCTACATAAAAAGTTGATAATAAATTGCACAATTCTATTTATTATAAGTTGTTTTCTGAGGTGAGGTAATTTGGGGGTATGGTTAGGCTTAGCTAAGTTTTCTATGAGAGGGATTTTTTTTACCTCTGTGTTAACTTTAGTAAATGTCTGATGTTCTATATTTTATAATAAAATGACTACACACATATCTATATATATATATATTACGCTAACGTACGTGGCACAGAAATCGCGATTATTTGTTATCGTTCAATGGCAACGCCCAAGAAACGCATCTGATTGGTTATTCTGTAAGAGTCCTTGGCAGGATTTAGGGCGATCGGGTTTGTTTACGTTTCGCTGCAATTATGTAGCTTCATAATATCATTTGAAATGCCCGTAAAATATCTCGGTGAATGCTTGAAAGTGAAGAAGAAGCCGAATTCGAGTCGAAACGAAATAGATTCGAAATTCAAATAGAATTGGTCGAGAACGTCGTTAAGCGATCGGCAAAATAGGCTTAATAACTGTAGCATGCGCGCGTTGCTTCTGAAATCTAAATTACTGATTTAAACATCTCGGAGCATGCATAACTGTGGGTGAAACGTGCAATTTCTGCAAAGCACTGTATTGGAAATGCGAATTAAACAGCAGCAAGAAGTTTACAAAATGTTGTCATGACGTAAAAAGTAATTTTGCACGGACAGGTAGTTTTGACTGTACGGACCTGTGATACGAATTTCAGGTTCATTTAAGAATATTATTACGGGCTCCCCAGAAGTAATATACAATAAAACCTGCTTAGACGGAAACGAAAACGACCAGTGATAAATTCCGTTTTATGCAGGTTATTTAAATTGAACAAAGCATAATAGCATTTTTTTTTTTTGGGGGGGGGGGGAGACCTGGAACTTTTTTTTTTTCGTTTATTGCAGGATTCAGTTATAAACAGGCTTTACTTTATTAGAAAATAAATTTGCTGGATGATTCTTTAAAAAAAATTCTATATAGTAATATTTGCTTACAATTTTATTATTTCTTTTTCAGTATTACAATTTGTTATATTTGTAATTGCTTTTTCATATGAAGATTTTAAATAAAAAATTAAATTATTGAAAATATAATTACATTTTAATTAAATTCGTCAGTTAATTTGGAATAAAAAAGTTTAAAGTATGAGACATATGAAAATTTAAAAACTTAACCTTTGACTTTACACAACTTTGGAACTGAACAAGAGTCAGTCTCTGGTAATTTGCACCGTCTCCACCCGCCCCCCTCTGAACGGACCTGCGATTAAAAATTTCAGATTCATTTAAGAATATTATTACGGGCCCGGGCAACGCCGGGCGGGTCAGCTAGTAATAAAATAATTACAGAGCACGGGTGGTGAAGTTTTAACCAATGAAACTGTTTTGAAAAGGTTGGCTGCTGAAGAACGTGACCACAAACAAAAATTCAGTCAAGCAAATACAGAGAAGGATATAAAAAATGCATAAGAAACTGACCATGTGACCATAAGGAAAAAATATATCAAGGAAAGGAAGAACATCTAAAATTCAAAAAGTAGAGTAAGTTTAAAAAGTAAAAGAAATGAAACAGATCATATAAAAGTAGACTTTAAAGAAATAAAGCAAAGTTCATGGGTAGAAGTTGAGTACAAATCAAAAATTCGATCAGCTAAATTCATCAGTCAAGTGATAAAAATAAATGCATTCCATCACATGAAGTATTTGACTTAGTGGTCACCCAGGGTTGGTAAAAAACCCGGTTTTTTTCAAAAAAACCCAAAAAACGCAGTTTTTTGGTTTAAACCAGGTTTTTTTGGTTTAAACCGGGTTTTTTTAGATATATTTTCCTATTGCATATATACATGCACATTTATTGAAAAAAAAATAAACATGTTGGATATATAAGTAATATAACTTCATTTAAAAATAATTTAAATTAAATAATTACAGTCAATTATGTAGAAAATTGAAATCATTTAAAATTTAAACATTTTTAGTAAACCGCCGCGACGAGCGACCCATCTTCGTCTGCAGCTCTTTATTCTTCCACTTATTCAGACTCTTTTGCGGAAGCCAGGCTCATAGGTCCCCAGTCATGTCCCGAGTAAAAGACTCTCGAGCGAAAGCCAGATTGAAAAAAAAAAGATCCATTCTTATGATTTGAAATTCTTAATAAACAATCTTTTGATTACTACTGCTATAAATAAATATATGGTGTAGTTTCATAAATATAATATACTTTCCCAAGGCTATTCAAAATAATTTCTTTGAAAAATTTGCAATCTGAAATATCTGATTTACTACATGAACAATTATTATCTTTTATTGAAAGTAAAGCTTTTTATAAATAATTCCTGGAATAATTTGAATTTAGCAGTAGAGTCTTTACATGTTTCAAGAAATATTGTGTATTGTCATTTGACACTTCTCCTCTGAAACTGACAGGTAAAAAAAAAAAAAGACGACAGTAAAATAAACAGAACAGAAATACCTATTTACCAGTTTTTTAGACTACTGAAAATATTGACCTTAAAATGGAAAGCAGATTTATAAAAGTTGTCATGCACTAAAACATTTAAACAGCCATCAGACTTAATACACAGGTTTTCTTTCTAAGCTATGTTATAATACGTATTACTTTCAAATGTCTAAACTAAAAATTAATAATATATCTTTTTAGGCATTTTTATGAGACTTTTTTCTATTATATCTCAAGCGAGCCTTACCTTGATTTTCCCCCATTTTTTGTCAGATCTAAATAGTGGATTCGATTATGCAATAGACGATTGAAATGTATCTTATTGCACATTTTAGTTAAAAGTAAACAACTGTTTTGCTAGTAACCAATTTTGCGATGTCCTCTTATTCGACTTGATATCTTGAGTTTCTTTTTTATTCTTAAGGCTGTTCTCAAATTCGAAAGGGGGCAATTTTATGACATAAGTTTTAATGTATTTTTGCTCGGAAATGTATGAAACTAGCAGATGCTGTTGTTCAGAAACTATGTAATCGAACCGTGTTTTCTGGGGGTTTTTTTTTTGCAAACCAATAGGTCTTTCAGAAAATAGTGTCAAAGTGGGCATTTTGAATCGAATTTCCATGCGAAAGAATAATCACTCAAGGAATATTGAAAACATCTTTGTCACGTGATCAAAATTGCTTATAACTCAATAAGTAATTTATTTATCAAAAGTGGGAAACACGGTTCGATTCCAAATCGCTTCCATAGTCAGGCCTTCCAATTTTATATCTTTCTGTTAAAAAATGAATTTGTAAATGTGTCAAAGCATTTTGCGCTTGTTGAGTAGAGCAGTTGAGAATAGACTTAAAAGATAATCTCTCCAATCAAGAAAATTTTCTTTTACAGGTTGACTGAAATCTTAAAGGTCATTTTATGTTATTAATTGTAAATAATCTGTGTTATAATAATAATAACTTATGTGCGAATCTGTGTTACCTCAAAGAAAAATATTTCATTCAAAATATTTAATATTTTTAATCTATTTTATCTTTGCTAAATTCAGATGTTTTGAATTTTCTCTTTAGAGCTTTAGATATGTTCATCAACACATGCAACTTGCATTCTACATGCATACAAATATAACCTAGACTCACTCTGTCTCACGGTGACATAGTGAGGAATAAGATTTTAAAAGTAGAAATTATTTATATCCAATAATTTGAAACACTTAAATTACAAAAATGAGAAAATATTAGATTTTTTCTAAAAAAAACAGTTGTTTAATAAAGTGATTCAAACAGTGTAGTAATGTAGTAATGCAAGAAAAACAAAGGCATACTAAACCCAATACCCATACAGCAAAGAAACTTCACAGCCAATCATTCATTAGCATACAGAACAAAGAGTAACCAATGGAGAGAATTACTTATGATTATGTCATCATTGAGACATAATGTAATCCTTAGTAAATCTTAACTAATCAAGCAATCTAAGTAGTAAAAGTGTATTTTTAGCTCAAATCTGCCATTTTGGCTATTTTTAAGGCTTAAAAAAAAAGAAGAAAGAAAACTAACTACTTGTTTTTTTCTAGTCTGCCATGTAGATTTAAAGCTTTTAAGAAAAGTTTGATTGATTAAAAATCTTTGTCACTTTACAAATTTATTAATTCATCATTTTTCTAAAGTTTTGCTCGTAGCTTCTGCATAACTTGGATTTTGAATTTTTCTATAATGTGTAAAATAAATGAAAACATTAGGGAAAAAGAGAAAAAAACCAGCATGGTTTTAAAAAAAAAAACCATTTGATTTAAATCACGGTTTAAACCAAACAACCCTGTGGTCGCCATTGGAAAACTATTACACTTTTCCTTCTATTGGCGATGAAGATTGTGTAGAGTTCAGCAATATATATGCTGCATACTAAGTGAACATAATTTTAATAGCAGTGGACATTATTTCTTAAATTAAATATGTAAAAAATATTTTTTTTGTGCATTTGTACCTTTAAATATAATTAAGATACATTTATTTCAGTGTATTCTTATTTCAAAACCAATATTTACACATTTTTTACTTAAATATACACTAATTTTGGAACTACCCCCACTTTACCCCACCATGGGATAAAGTGAGGGTATCAAAACAGGCTCTATTAAATGTATCACTGTGAGAAAACAATTGAAGAAAATTGAATGGTTATGCTTCATGTTTAATCTATATGAATCCAATGTATATAAAATGCATCAAAAATTTCATTAAAATAAATTTAATAGTTTGGTTTTAGGGCCTTCTCTGAAAAAAGCTCAATTTTAGCCCCACCTGACCCTAATATAGAAATTAATGCTGTTTTATCTGTCAGTATGCAGTCTTGATTTTTTGAATAATGAATGACTCCAGAGAAAAAAGAAAATTCCCCGATAATTCCAAGGGACACTAAAAAATGAAACGATTCTCTACAGTCACTCTATCTGACTTGGATGACCAAATATATTTGTTTTCCATTGCTTCGCATAAAAATTTAACAGTAGGTTCTGCAGGATCAAATAGATTATATGATCTATATAATATTGTTCGTCATAAAAAAACTGCATGACTTTCAACAAATTTATTTCCTCTTGGATCCTTCTTCATCATCATCATCTCTAAGACTTCCCCAATTGATATTGTTACTATCTATTGAATCATCATATATTATTTCTCCATCAGACTCTAAATCTTCTGAATCTAAAGTTTCTAATTTTTTTTTTTCTTTTTCTGCCCATTTTTAATTTTCTTTTAAGTTTTCATTAAGAAGCAAGCAGCTCTTTTTTAGTTAGTCTTTTTTGTCTTCGCTCCTCTTTTTGCCTCTCTTCTCTTTATTTTCATTTTCCTTCTTCTGGTGGTAAGTACTTTTGCCATTCACTGGATGTTGCAACGGATGGAATTTTTTCTTTTGGAGCTCTAGTTTTTTTTGCATTGGTTCGGGCCAAAACAATACTCCCTTAAAAGAAGAACTTACTGTAGTATTAATGCTGTCAAAAGATTTAGATTCTATTGCAAAATGATCATCATTTTTTGAAGCATCCATTGCATTTAATTGATGCCATAAAATTTCACATTATTTCTTATTGTTGCAAAAAATTCAAAAGCCGTGATAGATTTTTGTGATACATGAAGGTAGTGGTGTTCAAACTTCTATATTCTGCTTCAAAACCAAAAGTATCAAAAATCAAACTAGAGGCAGGGTATTCAGAGTTACTAACTTCAACAGACACGTTAGTAGCAGCAAGATTAGGCACTGAAGTAGTATCACTAGACGCTAGACTGCTTGGAAGCAGTAAGATTAGACACATTATTTAAGTATTGCGCGGCAGCGCAATACTTATTTATTTCCAGTGTCACTTCTCAATGTTAATTTAACATAGAAAAGCCTATGGAGATCATAACTTTTTTAATTTTTTCTTCCCACCTTTTTGTCCCTGATGACACTCATTTTTTATTCTTTGCTAATTTTAATAATATTATAAATTTAAAGTGTAAAAACATTTGCCTGATATCAGGCAGAAAATAGATGATAAAATGCCTTTGCATATGGGTGAATTATAAACCAGAAAGAAGCACAGGCTATGTTTTATCTAAATTATTCAAATATTTTTCTTAATAATTACAAATTTCGCTATTTTCATTGAGAATCAATGGACATTTTCCCATAAAATTTCACATTACTTCTTATTGTTGCAAAAAATTCAAAAGTCGTGATAGATTTTTGTCTCCAGCAATTAATTTTCAGTTGAAAGATTTCCATGGAAAAATGGAATTAAAATAAATTTTTTTTAAGAATTAAAAATAAGATGAATATGGTGTCATAGTGGAAATAAAATTAATACAAGAAACGTTAATATGAGTAAATACAGAAAGTAGGTGAATATGACGTCAAAAAAATTAAATAAATTTTACCAATACTGATTTTTAAGCATGACTATAAGTTACATACAGATAATTGCGTAGTTCGATTAAAAAGGTGTTAACTTTGTGATTTATTTATGTTTTCTTTTATTTATTTATAGATGAAGTTTTAATTTCGTTAAGTAATATTAGCTGGAAAGAAATTCTGTTTCTATTGTTTTAAAACTGGATAAAAATTGAATTTTTCCGACGTTTAAGTTAATAAATTTTCACATAAGTGAAATTTATTTTGCCAATTACATCGTCAATATGACGTCAGTGTTACACACAGGCATTTTCGCTGCATAAGATATGTATTGGCAATTTCTTTTTGTATCAACAAAAAATAAAAATAATGGACCCCATCAGTGTGACGTCACAGGCAACTCAACTCCGCGTATATGAACCGCAAATTAGATCCAAACAAACCCAGAAAGTTCAGAGTGTGTAAGAGATGCACTATGCATCAAAACGGCTTGCAACATGAAGCCAGATCAAATTATTCGGCCCAAACAAGATGAGCACGTGGAACCAGGGTTGAATTATTTGGAATGGGAGAGGTTTTCAAAGCTACCCGCAATTGTTTGGACCAATTGTGAAAGATTTTAATTGATTTCAAGGTTACATTTTTAGCTTCATGCCGAGCCATCAAGTTTTCTCCTTATCTGTCTCTGAACTCTGCGGTTTATTTGGATCCAATTTATGGTTGGTACACGGAATTGAGTTGCCTTTTACATCACTACTGATGGGGTCCATTATTTGTAAATTTCAAAAAGATGGGGACTTTTAACGTTATGTCTATGGAATTTTTTATCTAAAATTTTCCCTCAAGGTTTTTTGTCTGGCACAGAAACGACGTTGCCACAAAATAAATACCCGAAGTTTAACTTAGGTAACAATTTCCTTTTACATTTATATCGTTCCCTGCAAGGAAAAGGAGTAAAAATTTTTTTAAGTAAAACTGCCATTTTTTAGGTGCGTTCGTAATTATATAAATACGTAGCTAGCACATATAGTCGTCGTTCAGTCCGTCTGCATAGAACAGAGCAAAAACTACCCAACCAAATGGTCTGAAATTTTAAATATAGGATTGTTGCAAAATTTTGTCGAGCCGTTTTAAATTTTATGAAAATCAGATGTATAGTTTAATGACAGGGACAGTCAAAAGTTTTTCTTTACATTACGGCCAATAGGAAAAATTATTGCAAGTGTATTTTAATGATGTTACAGTCTTCCGAATGGCCTGAAATTTAAAAAATAATTGTTGCAAAATTTTGTCAAGCCATTTCAAATTTTATGAAAATTGGATGTATAGTTTAATGACAGGGACAGTCAAAAGTTTTCCGTTACATTACGGGAAATGGGGAAAAAATTATTGCAAGTGCAACATCAAAGTGCATTTTAATGATGTTACAGACTATGCAGTTATGAAGTGCAAAACAATATAGGGGAAGACAGGGTACAATGAAACAAAATTTACTAAATTTTTTCCTATCTACGCACAAAAATATAATTAATGCATATTTTTAATCTTGTATTTTCCCCATCTAAATAAATTTTTATTAGGTTCTAAACTTACAATATCTTTATCCTTGAAAAATAACAAAAAATAAATGTAGTGTTTCATTGTACCCCGTATGCCAGGGTACAATGAAACACATACTGGGGTACAATGAAACACTTCAAATGATGGAAGTAATTTTCACCCAGTGTAGTTTATTTTATGAAAAATGAGATAAATACAAAAACAAAACTTGATTAATAAGAAACTTGATAAAAATACTATAGTCTAAGATGAAAAATAAGAAAATTCTATTAGTTTAAGAAATACCTTTCATTAGGGTTTCGTTCATCTCACGAAACCCTATTCGTCTCGCTCCTCTGTCTGTCCGTCACAGAGCCCCTTCTCAGAAACTATACATGTTAGAGACTTGAAATTTTGGGTACTTATAGCTGAACACCTCACATCAAACAACAAATCATAAAATTTTGAAAAAGTTGGTAATTAACCGAATTACGGGCTAATTAACTTCTAAAATTAACCAATCCACCTTTTTAACGCAAATTCAAACGGACTTTCTCGAAATCATCCGTGTTTCTCCTAAGGGTTGCCAGTAAAATCAGCCGAATGCACGGTTACCACGGAGGAAATTAAGCCGAAAAATGAAGTGGAGATTTTAAAGCGAAATCGTATATCACAAAATATTGGTCCGAGAAATTTGTAAATGGAATAGACAGACGCAGAAAAAAATCTACTTTCATTTGGTATAAAGTTCACATTTCTGCGATGTGTATAAGTTAAAATATCCACTAAAAATCGATCGATAAAAATTTAATTTCTTTAATTGGAAAGACAAGGAAATAAAAAGATTTCAATTCGGCGGGAAAGCAGGTAGACATGACGACGCTGCGGTTTTCCATAATAGCATATTTTAATACGAAATTTTAACTTTTTAAATATTAAATTTTTTGATTAAATTTTTTGGCATCCCGATGTCAAATTTCTCACTGATTTCATTGATACCCATATCTAAGTCCTATCTTAATTACAAGCTGAAATATTAATTATTATTTAATTAATCGGTTTATTCCTATCAAATGCGTCGATTAAAATTAAGAGACGCACTTATTTAACCACGAATTAACTTAAATTAGGAAATCTAATAATTTGCCTGAGCTTTTTGAACAGCGATATGAGATAAGTATAACTCATTCATCATCAGAAAGTTTACTTCATACCACTATTTTCTAATAGTAATTTCAGGAAATATTTTGAATTATTGGTTAAGACCGCCACTCAGTCTGTTTCAGGGTTGGGTTTTTGACATGACAGTGGTAATAAAATACATTAAAATTATTTTAGAGATGCAAAAATGCTGTTATAAGGTGTGACAATAGATGTCAAGCATGGACTGTGGTCATTGAATAAATTTGATTATTTTTAGATATATTTTAAAATGCATATCTTATGTATTTCATAAATGCAATTATGATGATTTTCATTTTCACTTCAATAAGCAGAATCTTAATTTTAAATTAATAAAATTTTTATACAAACCTGTAGGACCTGATTTGAGATGAAAGCTTTTAGATTTAAAATTTAACACAACAAAACAAAAAAGAAAAAACAAAATAGAATTTATATATATATATATATATATATACACACTATAGTTTCTCTTTTTTTGTTGTTTGTTAACTTTAGTGCAAATATATATGAACCTTATAAACAGATCATTTCAGCTTATATATTTTTAGATATAAATTTATACCTGAATAGTCATGAAATATTTTTAACCCCTTTGGGACGAGTGTCACATATACGCCAATGATTATTCCTACCAGTTATTTTTTATTGTAAATTTTGCCTTATTTAATCAAGGCATTTTCTCGATTCATCTAGTCAAAAATTTCTGTAAAACATGCTGCCACAAAGGGGATTAAATTGAAATTTATTAAAGCTACCATAAGAGCAAACTATTTATGTCCTGTATACATTTTACTTAAAATTATTTAAGCATTATTTAAAGTGAATTGAAAGTAGGGATGTAACGAATATTCGGCCACTATTCGATATTCGGCTCTTTTGCCGAATATTCAGCCGGCCGAATAGTGGGACATTTGACCGAATAACTGTAGCCGAATAGTGGCATATTTGGCTGAATATTTTAAGATATTTGGTTAGATATGTTCCAGAAAATCAAAACAAAATATGATTTTAAATATTCTTGACAAACAATATTAAAAAATTATACCTAAATACATTAATTATTATAAGAAAAAGATCTCATTCTGAAATATGGGGTGGAGGAAGTATTATGAGGGGTTTGTTAATTTTGAGAGAAAGAAAAGAGAAAAGTATATCTTGGTAGCAGAAAAGAATATATAATATTTTAATGGAATGAATAATTATATTTTAAGAAAATAACCTTTTTTTTTACATACAGGGTGTAAATTTACTAAGTTTAAGTTGCATGAAAAAGGATATAAAAAGACAGAGGACACATGCAAAGGGGGTGAAAGGATTTTACTAAAATAAAAAAAGTTTCATTTTTACAGAGGTAATGAGTTCTATTTTAGATAGTATATAAATTACTAGAACTATCTATGGATTAAATAAAAAATTATGAATTAAATTATTATTTACATTTTTAAAAGTCATATGTTATCTTTAAAGTATTTTTTAAGACATTTAAAGTATAACAAAAAATACATTCAGCTGTTATGATTTTTGAAAACTCAAACAAAAAATTAATTTCAATTAGTCCTTAATTTAATTTTTTATTTTAAAATTGAAAAAAAAGATTAAACAATTAAAATAAAAGTCATTTATATTAAAGTCAGTATTCGGCCTAAAACTTGGCCGAATATTCGCTATTCGGCCAAGTCACTATTCGTTACATCACTAATTGAAAGAAATAACACATTGCATATGTTTATTACATATATGACTGTATGAGTAAAAATATTTTACCTTTAAAATTATTGTTAAATTTAGAGAAATTCTGAAATGTTTTATTTATTTTTTAATGCAGTTAACTTTTTAATTAATGGATCTTTAGGGATCTAGATTTCTGCTTAAAAATAATATTTATTTATTTAGTTTAAGGAAATAATTAAACTAAAATAAAAAAACTTAACAATAGTTAAAAATTGAGTTTTCACATGGTTTAAAGTTTAATACTGATTTACAAATTTTAATCTCTATAAGATTAAAAGAAGAACAAGTCGTATTCCTTTCTCCCAAAAGATGTATGTAATATGTAATTTTCAACTATTAAAATATATTTTATTTCATTTATTGCTATTTAGAGATAAAAATAATCAATGGCAATTTGGATTTAACACTTTAAGAAAACTTACTTCTGAGAAAGCTATTTAGTTTTAAACAGTATACTACACTCTGCCGAAATTATACAAATTTTTTAATCTTATACTTATGGGTTATAGGATTTCTTCAAAAAATATAATTATTGTAGAATATGCTAAATAGCTTAAGATTATTGTAGAGATCTTCTAACAGATGTATACTATTATATTATATTCTAATGCAATTCTTTTTTGTTTTGCTCGGATGGATAAATATACTTTAGAGTCTTTTCGATATTGAATATTTCATGTGAAGCAACTTAATACTAAAGACAGAATGAAAAAAATATGTAAAAACAAACTACAACTAAAAAATGGGTTTTTGACAGTTTTTGACGTGACGGTAAAAACCGTCATGCGTCAAAAACTTGCCAACCCTGGTCTGTTTGAAACTTTAAGATAGTTTATAACACACAGAAAAAAGTGTAAAAAAGAATGGAGTGTGATATTTCGAGGAGGGGGGGGGGGGGGAGCTAGAATTATTTTTAAAATCTTAGCGTTTGTTACCGCAGCAAATATTTTAAATTCTTGTTTAAGACCGCCACCATCCCGACCCATCTATCTATGGAAAGATTGCGTAAAGGAGTTTCGTTCAGATATGCTTTTGTTAAGAATAGAGTGCAATATTTCGAGGAGGGGGGGGGAGCTAGATTTACTTTTAAAATCTTAGCGTTTGTTACCGCAGCAAATATTTTAAATTCTTGTTTAAGACCGCCACCATCCCGACCCATCTATCTACGGAAAGATTGCGTAAAGGAGTTTCGTTCAGATATGCTTTTGTTAAGAATAGAGTGCATTCCGTGGTGGTGGAATGTGGAACTAACATAACGCGATTTTGTTAAAATTAGGAAATCTAACAAGTCGATCTGTTTGAAACTTTAAGATATTTTATAACACATAAGATAAAGTGTAAGAAAGAATGACACGCGAAATTCCGGGGAGGGGGGAAGCGCTAGATTTCTATTTAAAAAATTAGCGTTTCTGACCGCTTTAGGTGACTTTTTGAGGGAGTCCTGAGATATATGCTACTTATTTAATATAAAATTGTCTAAAGTTTAGTTACCACTATTTCCCAATAGTAATTAGGGATTGACCGAATACCGAATAGTCGATTCGGTATTCAGCATGTAAACCGAATATTCGGCTTCGGCCGAATACTTTTAAGTATTCGGCCGAATAATTGCGGATAAGTATTTTCTTAGAAGTAGAAGAATTCTCTTTTACTTAGAAGTGGAATAGGCTAAATGATGTTTCAATATTATGTGCATGAGTTCAAAGTTCAGCTGCACTACCAAAAACAAGTCAAAGGCCATTTTTAATTACGAAAAACTTTTTTTTTCTTTCCTAAAATAGTCTATATAGGGGTGAAATCAGAACAACTGTCTACGATATAGGGAAAAAAAGTAAGGAATATGGGCATCTTTCCATTACCATTTAATTTTAAGTATTTCTACATTAGTTTTTTCAATTTAAATTTATTTAATGTGTATTCTCTTTAATATACACCTCAAATAAGTATATCAGAGTTCATCTCTGTATATCTAAGGTTTATATTAAAGAAAATACATGCATCAAATAAGTATACTCCTATGCCTATCCTATAGCTTTTATAACCATTAAATTAAAATCGCTCAAATTTATCTTCATCACCACAGTGATAAAGATAAATATTAATCAAAATATAAATATGTATCAATAATTTCACAGAAAATAGTTAAATGTACAAATTGATATACTTTTTATATTTGAGAACATTCCAATTCAATATGTATATAATTAGACAATCAGTAAATCGGCTTAATGACAATATTGTTTCTTTTTATTTGAATGAACTTTTGTTTTTCTGAGAATCCTTATCCTTAATAATATCCTGTTAGTTTAATACTTTCATTGGGTTAATTTGGATATTGACTAGTGATAAAATAATAAGAAATAAGTGATGGGTTAATGAATTTGTGAGTTGAAAGAAGTCATTAAATTTTTTGTGTAATTAGATTTAAGAATAAAACTGTAACTGAATTAAATTATTAAGAATTTAATTTTAATTAAAGTTTATTAAAAAAGCTAATATATGTAAAAATGTGTATTAACAATTTTTAAATATTCGGTGTACACTTTGACCGAAGCTTCGGTATTCAGTATTCGGCAAAATTGCTGATTCGGTCAATCCCTAATAGTAATTTCAGCAAATATATTAATTTCTTATTAAGACCGCCACCACCTCGAGTAACATATCTACTTATAGGTTGTTTAACGGAGTTTCCTTCCCATACAGTTTTGTTAAGAATAGAGTGCGCTCCCTGGTGGTGGAATGTGGAACTAACATTTTTGTTATACTAGAATTATTTTTAAAATCTTAGCGTTTGTTACCGCAGCAAATATTTTAAATTCTTGTTTAAGACCGCCACCATCCCGACCCATCTATCTACGGAAAGATTGCATAAAGGAGTTTCGTTCAGATATGCTTTTGTTAAGAATAGAGTGCAATATTTCGAGGGGGGGGGGGGGGGAGCTAGAATTATTTTTAAAATCTTAGCGTTTCTTACCGCAGCAAATATTTTAAATTCTTGTTTAAGACCGCCACCATCCCGACCCATCTATCTACGGAAAGATTGCGTAAAGGAGTTTCGTTCAGACATGCTTTTGTTAAGAATAGAGTGCATTCCCTGGTGGTGGAATGTGGAACTAACATAACGCGATTTTGATAAAATTAGGAAATCTAACAAGTTGATCTGATTGAAACTTTAAGATATTTTATAACGCATAAGATAAAGTGTAAGAAAGAATGACACGCGAAATTCCGGGGAGGGAGGGGGGGGGGGGGGGCGCTAGATTTCTATTTAAAAAGTTAGCGTTTCTGACCGCTTTAGGTGACTTTTTGAGGGAGTCCTGAGATATATGCTACTTATTTAATATACAATTGTCTAAAGTTTAGTTACCACTATTTCCTAATAATAATTTCAGCAAATATCTTAATTTCTTATTAAGACCGCCACCACCTCGAGTAACATATCTACTTATAGGTTGTTTAACGGAGTTTCCCTCCGATACAGTTTTGTTAAGAATAGAGTGCGCTCCCTGGTGGTGGAATGTGGAACTAACATTTTTGTTAAACTAGAATTATTTTTAAAATCTTAGCGTTTGTTACCGCAGCAAATATTTTAAATTCTTGTTTAAGACTGCCACCATCCCAACCCATCTATCTACGGAAAGATTGCGTAAAGGAGTTTCGTTCAGATATGCTTTTGTTAAGAATAGAGTGCATTCCCTGGTGGTGGAATGTGGAACTAACATAACACGATTTTGTTAAAATTAGAAAGTCTAACAAGTTGTTTATATGTTGTCTACTTATAGGTTGTTTAACGGAGTTTACTTCCGATACAGTTTTGTTAAGAATAGAGTGCGCTCCCTGGTGGTGGGATGTGGAACTAACATTTTTGTTAAAATTAGGAAATATAACAAGGCGATCTGTTTGAAATTTTACGATAGTTTATAACACATTAAAAAAAGTTTATAAAAAATGGCGCGTGAAATTTCGGGAAGGTGGGGAGAGGGGGAGGGGCAAAATATTTCTTTTTTGTTTCATACCGTTTCAGGTGCGTTTTTTGATGGAGTCCTCAGATACATGCTACTTATACTCATTAGATATAAATATGTCAAAAGTTAAATTACCACTATTTCCGAATAGTAATTTCAACAATTATCTTAAATTCTTGCTGAAGACCGCCACCCCCTCGAGTAACATATCTACTAATGGGTTGTGTAAAGGAGTTTCGTTCAGATACGCTTTTGTTAAGAATACAGTGCGCTCCCTGGTGGTGGAATGTGGAATTAACAGACCGCGATTTCATTTAAAGTAGGAAATCTAACAATTCAATCTGTTTTAAACTTTAAGATACTTTATAACACACGATAATAAATTATAAAGAAGAAGGGCGCGTCGCATTTCGAGGAGGGGGGGGGGGGTTGAGGGAGGTGCGTGAACAAAATTAGGAAATATAACTGGACGATCTGTTTGAAACTTTAATATGGCTTATAAAACATAACATAAATTTTTAAAATCAGGCCGCGTCAAAAATCATGGTGACCATCTGCCCACTCCCCCCCAAGAGGGGCACTTTTCTAAATTTGGCAGATACCCGTCATGTGATATATCGTAGCATTTTGGGGGGGGGGGGGGGGGGGGCGAACAAAATTAAGAAATATAACAAGGCGAATATGTTTGAAACTTTAACATAGTTTAGGATGTGTTTGACAAAATTTAGAAGGTATTCTATGGCGATAAATGTACTGGACGTTTTGAAAGAAAGTGTTTTGAAAGGAATATTAAACGAAACCCTTTGTGCGATGTATGATCACACTTACCCACTTGTTTTATATTAAATTGGCTCAAGTCAGTTTAAAAAATTAGCATTTCTGCTTATATTTCAGTTGCTCCTGAAGGAATATGAGCTGGTAGTTTCAACACAATGAGTTTTTTTTAAATGTAAGTTTCTAAAAAAAATAAATAAAACTAGGTTGGAGTCTTTTTATATCAAGTACTTCACATTTGACTTCATTTAAATGTATGATTTCTCCAACGATATATATTTCCTTATGTTTCCATTTATACGGATACTGCTTGTGCCATACATGTTGTGTGTGGATATCTCATTCTTAGTACCTCGATGACCAGCTGGGCCTGGAAAAAAAATCTGGATCATCATCAGAGTCTCTAGCAGGCAGAGTTTGTTTTCAAAACAATCCCTTCTTAGCTTTTTTTCTCTTTCTATTTTTTAATTGCTTAACAAGAGCATTTTTTACTGGCCTGGTTAGAACAAAACTCTTTTTTTTTTTTTTCTGTTTTCCTACTCTTACTTCTAATATATTCAATTTCTACCTTTATTACTATAACTAAACATGCTCCATTGCACCCCGTCTGCAAGTGTTTCATTGTAACCCGCACTGAGGTTACAAAATAAAAATTTATTTTCAAACTTCTAATAATTATTTTTTTTTAGTTTGGTTTTGAAGGTATGAAGACAGCAACCCAAAAATAACAATGTATAGAAAAAATAATTATTACATATAACAACAAGGAAAAAGAAACAAAATTACTTTTAGTAAAGAAAATTACTTTCAATGGTGTAAAAGCAATAATCTTTTATTGCTACTTATAGGTGTAAATTGGCGGTCAACACTCGCCACGTGGCGATTAAAGTTGTAAAAGTGGCGATTAAAAAATCGGACATCGATCGCCACTATAGTCGCCACTCGCCAAGTGGCGATAAAAAAAATCTGTTATTGATCGCCAACTGAAATACAACTTTTTTCATGGAAATACGCATCTCTACTTTCATTACATCTAATTAGCAACCTGGTTAAGTTCTTTTTCCTAGTGGATGCAAGCAGATTTCAACAATTTAGCTATATTTTCAATATTTCGGTTTTTTGCCATGTGCTCGCTGTTCAGTTGCATTCTTTTTTCAAGAAATGCAGTTTTATTCTGCAAAATATATTCATCAGCTTTGATTCCACATGCATTTCAAGTAATTTATTCCTTTTTTTTCACCGGATGCAAATGCAAGTGGATTTTACCATACGTCAATTTTGATACTTCTTTTGATCATAGGTTCGTTCTGATGGTTATCCAAGAACTAAAGCATCAATAAAAAATGAAAATTTAAAATTAAAAATGACAATTGGTGGAAAATCCCTTATCATTCATCTGCTTTTAGAGAACAACTAAAAATTTGCTCACTCTAACGCCGATATCTTTCTGAATTTTTACAATATTTGACTAGATTTTTAAAAATAAGTTGCTCCATAGAGTTGACTATTAAATTATGTAAAATGATCCTTGTTATCGTTTGCGCATGTGCATATAAAAATTATTTCATACAACTGCTCATATTTCCTAAAATATTTATATTCCAATTGCACTATATTGTTTCTACTATATTTTGTCAATTTTTCTGAAACCGGCATTCAATTTGGTTGAAAACCCTGCATGTTATAAGCAAAAAACATGCAAGAATTTTTAAATTTTTAAAAATAAATCTCTATTAATATACGTGCTATTCTTACACAAAAGAATACACATATTGCACAATGTCTGTTTATTTATATTCGGTAGCGATAGATTATTTCGTGCATTTTATTTTACAGGATGATCCCAATTATTTTTTTTCTTTGATTTTTTTTGTTGGCCCCCTAATTGCCCCTCTTATCAAATCGGCATTGCCAAATAGGAGGTCATACCTGTTCTTTTTAATCCTGAAATTACAGAAGAATTTGTCAAGAATGTTTCTAAATATTCGACAAAATGTCTAAAATTGAAAGTTGACGGCCATTCATAGCCATATAGTGTTGTATATCTGTATGTATAACACTGGCGCCCGCCTAACTGAAAAGTACCTGATTTTTTGATGTATTTCGCCTGACTCTGTTTCACTATGTAGATCACTTTCTTCATGGAATATAAGACATATGCTTTTACTAAAAATGTTTACAATGCTTTCAATTTTCAACATAACTGATTGTAATTATTTAATTTAAATTACTTATACTTGTATACCTAACAATGTTTATTTTTATCAATAAATAGGCATGTATATGTAATAAGAAAATATATTTATAAAAAACCCAGTTTAAAACCAAAAAGTTTTTTTTTTTTTTCCAATCCTGACTAGTATACTACATTAGCCATACCAGAGTTGACCCTGCCACTCTTTGTGCTTAGCAAAAAGGTACTTTTCTATTTGAATTGCATTGAAAAAATTTCCTGTCCTACTCCATGCAGGTTTCTGAAATCAGATGCTGATTGATTCTTGTACAAGTCATTCTAAAGAAAACGAGGTACTTTTTCGTTAGCCGTGTGCCAGTGTTATATATTCATACGTATATTTACATATACATATATATGTATAACACTGGAGGCCGACTAACCGAAAACGATGATACCCTTGTCTAGAAGGGACGAAGGAAGAAAGCATGAAAAAGGGTGTTAAGACACATTTCTGCTTGATGTGTGGCTTTTGTTAGACTTTCTCATACAAAGATGTGAATGAGAAAAAAGTTTTTGCATTATGCAAGGGGAAACACTTACTTGATAAGAACGAATGATAGCCTGGACTGAGAGATGATCCTCGATGCCCCTCGGTTCAACGTACTGGGGAGCAAGGGATGTGGGGGCGAGGGAGGTGAGAGCAGAGCCCTGGAGACTTCCGACAGGGACATGTATGTACTGGGGAGTCAAAGGAGGACTTTGGTAGGCCACCCCAGGTTCAGCACCATCTGCAGTACTGCGGAAGAAGGCATCCCACGACTGAAAAAGATAAGAGAGAAAGTAAATGAAACTATCCATGCTTTGTTTGGATTTAATAAGATTAATATTTGAGAGTAACACTTTTTTAATATTACTAGGGGGGCACCGCCCCCCTGCTCACTACGCTCATCAACCCCCCACATAATCTCTTCGTGATTCCATTCGGTATCGCGAAGCAATTCCTATTTTCTAGCCAACCACAGATTATTATTATTATGTGCATAAAAATAATGTAAGTAGTTCAATTAAGCTCTATTCATAAGCTAATATTAGATTTGTTGCATTGAAATATCTCAATTTGTTGATTCCCTGCAAGCAAGTAAACTCTATTGTATTTCAACGGGAGTCTATGGAAATTTGGCGAAATACTGGAAATAGCGCCAAGCTGGTGTCACTTTTGGCGACTCATTTTGGTCACCAAATTTGGCAATATATCGCCAAGTTGGCAACAAACTTGGTGACAGAACCGGGACACCCCCCCCCCCATCTTGGTAACCTACCTTATAGCGTCATAAAGCTCTGACCAATCAGATGCATTTCGCGGTATCTACGCAGATTTTGAATTTTCTTAACTTTTTCCGGATTTAATTACAACCCTGCCTAAGGTACTACTACACAGTCAATATTTTGAAATTTATTTTCCTTGCAGATATTTCCTTCCTCAAAATCTGAAAACATACGTTATACACTTCTTAAGTGACTTCTTTTCTTAATAGTGACATAGAAAGAAAAAAAAAGGATTTTTTAATAATTGTCAGCTTACAAAGTGATTTATTTTCACCATTTCAGAGGATATTCTTCTATCAGTGATATTTCATAAAATATTAAGATTTATTATTTTCTTTCATCTTAAAGTTGAAATTTATAGTATCTAGTACTTTAAAACTTCGTCATTATTTTAAAATGTAACAACATACATAATATCTACTAAAACGTAACTGTGCAATACCTGAGGAGGAACTTTTGCTAAGGTTTTTTAGGTGCGTTCGTAATTATATAAATACGTAGCACCTATAGTCGTTCAGTCCGTCCGTCCGCATATAACAGAGCAGAAACTACCCAACCGAATGGTCTGAAATTTTAAATATATGATTGTTGCAAAATTTTGTCGAGCCATTTCAAATTTTATGAAAATTGGATGTATAGTTTAATTACAAGGACAATCAAAAGCTTTTCTTTACATTACGGCCAATGGGGAAAATTATTGCAAGTACATTTTAATGATGTTACAGCCTTTCGAATGGTCTGAAATTTTAAATATATCATTGTTGCAAAATTTTGTTGAGCCATTTCAAATTTTATGAAAATTGGATGCGTAGTTTAATTACAGGGACAATCAAAAGTTTTTCTTTACATTACCGCCAATGAGAAAAATTATTGCAAGTGCATTTTAGTGATGTTACAGCATTCCGAAAGGTCTGAAATTTTAAATATATCATTGTTGCAAAATTTTGTTGAGCCATTTCAAATTTTATGAAAATTGGATGCGTAGTTTAATTACAGGGACAATCAAAAGTTTTTCTTTACATTACCGCCAATGAGAAAAATTATTGCAAGTGCATTTTAGTGATGTTACAGCATTCCGAAAGGTCTGAAATTTTAAATATATAATTGTTGCAAAATTTTGTTGAGCCATTTCAAATTTTATGAAAATCAGATGTATACTTTAATTACAGGGACAGTCAAACTTTTTCCGTTTCATTACAGGGAATGGGAAAAAATAATTGCAGTGCATTTTAATGATGTTACAGACTATGCACTCATGAAGTGCAAAAAAATATACATTCAGTACAATATGGGAGGCAAAAAATAATTATAAAACTAGCTATAGTACGACGCACCTCATTTGCCACGTTTGACGAGCAATTTCCAACTTGTTTTTTTCTTTGGGGGGGAAGGGGCATGCTAATCAGTGATAGAATTGACATAAAAAAGTCACTGGTCCCAAGGACCAGTAAGCATATTGGTTCACAGTCATCATCGCTGGCCCACTACATAAAAATCTATTAAGTCCCTTTAACCCATTGAGTGCCCCCCCCCTTCCTCCTTGAATATAAACAAACTTCCTTTGCAGTTATCCAAAACTGTCAGCATAATAAAATGTAAAATTATAATTTCCTAAAAATTAAACAGTATATAAAGGAAAACTATAAAATTATTTGTTAATTCAATATTTTATTTCAGATTATTTATTTCAACTGACTAAGGTTTAATGAATTTTTTTTAAATAACATAAAATTATCTAATTTGTGTTTGTTTGCGGTTTTCTCAGGGCTTGGAAAATTTACATTTACCTGTCAGAGAGGGGGGAAGGGAAGTTACTGGTCCTCCGGATCACTAAATTTTTCAAATTAGTGGTCCGGTTGAATTTTTGGTGGCCTCGGACCAGCGGACCACCGAGGATTTCGAACGCTGCTAATTATATTATTGAGGCAATTGGTACTACTTGCAGATTCGCCCTGAGTCCGCTATCTTGTTTCTTTGTTGATCATCGCCGATTTTAAATTTCTTTATTTCGATTTCTTTATTTTTGTTATTTATGTTTGCTGTTGTTAAATTAAGATAAAGTGGTTATAAACAACTAACAAAGAAACAAGATGGCAGACTCCGGGCGAATTCGCAAGCTGTTCCAGGCAATTTTTAGGCTGAACATAGCCGAATATTTTTTCAGAAAATAATGCTTTAAAAAATTAAATTTGCATACAAATAATTTATTAAAAAGTAAATAATACATTTTAATTGTGAAATATTAAAGAATTGTGATTTTAGACAAAAATGAGTTCATTATTCGGGTCATTCAATGTCAAATCAACCAAAAAATTTCAATTATCAACCTGACCATTTTAGATTTCAATGAAACTGTCAGGGATCATTTTCTCTGGTGATATAAATGAGAATACACTTTTATAATTTTTTTATCGCGTTAAATTTTCATACAATTAATTAGGTACTTGTTAGTTATCTCATCGACCAATTTTGCCAAATTATATAAATCGCCAAATTATACAAATTGACATAATTTTTATTTTAAATAACGAAAGAACAAGTAAATTAGTATAACATTAATAAAAATACAAGCAAAACGTCGAAATAAAAATCACTTGATGACGTAAACGCGTGTAAGTCAAGTGAATGTGACATTTACGATCAACCATTATTGGCATTTAATCTTACAATTTGGCGACAGTAATTTGGTCGACGGGATAACCAACAAGTACCATTAATTATTTTAAATTTTGAAAAATCTTTTTTTGGGGTTGGATAAATTTTTCAATTTTGAATTTCTCAAGTTCTATCAGGCGTACAGAATTTTATGACCCCTCATTTTAAAGAGAATTTTATAAGTTTTAATTTGATACCCAAGTTGACTATGCTCAGTTAAAAAAATTAATTTTAAATTTTTTTTAAATTTTAAATTAAAAAAATTTTTAGATAGTGTTTTTTAAAAATTTTGAAAAAAATGTATGTTTGTATTTTAAGCTAAAATTTCTGAAATTTTTAGAGTGGGATCTCAATGGCTAGATAGAATTAGATTGTTATTTGAATGGTAATTTGCAGTTTTTATTTCATAACTCTTGATCCCATTGAGATCCCACTCTAA
This sequence comes from Maratus speciosus, assembly GCA_963932465.1. Classification (NCBI taxonomy): domain Eukaryota; kingdom Metazoa; phylum Arthropoda; class Arachnida; order Araneae; family Salticidae; genus Maratus; species Maratus speciosus. Next base: position 13,655,351 of record OZ010797.1, read on the forward strand.
AAATTTCAGAAATTTAAGCTTATACAGTAGACTCCCTTAAATCCGCATATTTTTTCAGATGTAAACAATGAAATTTACAGTTAAGTTGCAGGAACAAAATTCAAGAAGGCGCCGAAATAAGCGACAACAGCAATGTTTTTTTTACTAAATTTTTTGTTAATCATTCTCTTTTGGCTATTACAGCTGATTTATTACTAAATAAATTTACATTACTTTTAATTTGATATAAATTAGCATATCTATATCACAAATTCCAGGGTTCGAAATGGAAAAATCCACGAACCGGAACGCTATTTTTAAATTATTGTTCGCAGAATTTTTTTAAAAATTATAGACAAATTTATTTCTAAACATACAAAGCAGTATAAGAAAAGCATTCAAGACTCTAAATAACAATGATTCTTTCCCTATTTCTTATGTCATCACTAGTTTGAAATACCGGTCTTTTGTTTACTTATATACATATTATATTTAACTACAGTTACATTAATAGTTTACTTTTTTTCATCTTTATTGATTTAAATATGTAACTTTTGTTTTTCTCGGCAGCCTTTAGCTTTAAGTACTCTTTATTTAAATTATTTCTGGGATATTTACTTCATAAACATCGTTAAGCCTTGCCTTTCTCCGTATGTAAAATGGCTAAGAACGAGTCATGACGTATCAATCTTACGATCGCTTTACCACTAGATGGCAGCATAGGATGTTTGGAATCGATTTTATCCGTAATAATTTAATATTTTTCTAAATTTTTATTTTACATAATTATTTTAATAATATGGGGAAGACTAGGTACAATGAAACAAAATTTACTAATTTTTTTTTTCCTATCCACAATTTTGCATGCACAAAAATATAATTAATGCATATTTTTAACCTTGTATTTTCCCCATCTAAATAAATTTTTATTAGGTTCTAAACAATACTTTTATGCTTTAAAAATAAAAAATAAATGTCTTACGGTGTTTCATTGTACCCCGTATGCCGGGGTACACTGAAACACATACTAGGGTACAATGAAACACTACAAATGATGGAAGCAATTTTCACCCAGTATAGTTTATTTTAAGAAAAATGAGATAAATACAAAAACAAAACTTGATTAATAAGGAACTTGATAAAAATATTATGGTCTAAAATGAAAAATAAGAAAATTCTATTAGTTTAAGAAATACCTTTCATTTTATATTAAATTGGCTCAAGTCAGTTTCAAAAATTAGCATTTCTGCTTATATTTCAGTTGCTCCTGAAGGAATATGGGGTGGTAGTTTTAACACAATGAGTTTTTCTTTTTAAATGTAAGTTTCTAAAAAAAAAAAAAAAAAAAAAAAAAAAAAAAAAAATTAAAACTAGGTTGGAGTCTTTATATCAAATACTTCACATTTGACTTCATCTAAATGTATGATTTCTCCAAGGGTATACATTTCCTTATGTTTCCATCTATACTAGGGATTGACCGAATACCGAATAGTCGATTCGGTATTCGGTGGTTCGGCATGTAAACCGAATATTCAGCTTCAGCCGAATACTTTTAAGTATTCGGCCGAATAATTGTGGATAAGTATTTTCTTAGAAGTAAAAGAATTATCTTTTACTTAGAAGTAGAATAGGTTAAACAATAAGTTTTAATATTATATGCATGAGTTCAGAGTTCAGCTGCACTACAAAGAACAAGTCAAAGGCCATTTTTAATTAAACAAAAACCTTTTCCTTTCTAAAATAGTCTACATAGCGCTGGAATCAAAACAACTGTCTGCAATAGAGAAGAAAAAAAGTAAGGAAGACGGGCATCTTTCCCTTATCATTTAATTTTAATTATTTCTACATTAGTTTTCGTAATTAAATTTATTTAATGTGCATTTTCTTTCATATACACATCAAATAAGTATATCAGAGTTCATCTCTGTATATCTAAGGTGTATATTAAAGAAAATACGCACATCAAATAAGTATACCCGTATGCCTATTGCCTATCCTATAGCTATTATAATCATTAAACTAAAATCGCTCAAATTTGTTATCTTCACCACCACAGTGTTACAATATTAATCAAAATATAAATATGTATCAGTAATTTGACAGAAAATATAGTTAAATATACATATTGATACGATATCTTTTGCATTTGAAAACATTCCTATTCAATATGTTTATAATTAGACTTGGACAATCAGTAAATCAGCTTTGACAACATTGTTTCTTTTTATTTGAATGAACTTTTGTTTTTCTGACAATTCTTATCCTTTATAATAGCCTGTACAGTTTAATATTTTCATAGGTTATTTTGGGTATTGACTAGTGATAAAATAATAAAAAATAAGTGATGAATTAATGAATTTGTGAGTGGAAAAAAGGCAGTAATTTTTTTGGGGGGTAATTAGATTAGATTTAATAATAAAAATGTAACTGAATTAAATTATTAAGAATTTAATGTTAATTAAAGTTTATTGAAAAAGCTAATATATGCAAAAATGTGTATTATAAATTTTTAAGTATTCGGCTGCCGAATACCGAATATTCGGTGTACACTTTGACCGAAGCTTCGGTATTCGGCAAAATTACTGCTTCGGTCAATCCCTAATCTATACCTACAGATACTGCTTGTGCCATACATGTTGTGCGTGGATATCTCATTCTTAGTACCTCGATGACCAGCTGGGCCTGGAAAAAAAAATCTAGATCATCATCAGAGTCTGTAGCAGGCAGAGTTTGTTTTCAAAACAATCCCTCTTAGCTTTTTTTCTCTTTCTATTTTTTAATTGCGTAACAAGAGCATTTTTGACCTCGTTAGAACAAAACTTTTTTTTTTCTGTTTTCCTACTCTTACTTCTAATATATTCAATTTCTACTTTTATTACTATAATTAAACATGTTCTATTGTACCCTGTCTGCAAGTGTTTCATTGTACCCCGCACTGAGGTTACTAAATGAAAATTTATTTTCAAACTTCTAATATTTATTTTTTTTAGTTTGGTTTTGGAGGTATGAAGACAACAACCCAAAGATAACAATGTATAGAAAAAATAATTATTACATATAACAAGGGGAAAAAAAAAAACACGCTGGTTTAAACCAAATGGTTTTTTTTAAAAAAACCATGCTGTTTTTTTCTCTTTCTCCCTAATGTTTTCATTTATTTTACACATTATTGAAAAATGCAAAATCCAAGTTATGCAGAAGCTACAAGCAAAGCTTTAGAAAAATGATGAATTAATAAATTTGTAAAGTGGCAAAGATTTTTAATTCATCAAACTTTTCTTATAAGCTTTAAATCTACATGGTAGACTAGAAAAAAAAAATAGTTATCTTTCTTCTTCTTTTTTTTTTAAGCCTTTTATTTTTAAAAATAGCCAAAATGGCAGATTTGAGCTAAAAATACACTTTTACTCCTTAGATTGCTTGATTAGTTAAGATATACTAAGGATTATCAGGGGTCGATCCAGGCAAAATTTGGGGCCTATTTAGGGCCCTTTCACAAAAATAAATTTAATAAAATGGGCCCCTTCACAAAAATAAATTTAATAAAATGGGCCCCTTCACAAAAATGAACTTAATAAAACAGGCCCCTTCACAAAATTCCTTTTAATAAAATAAGCCCCCTTTGTAACATTCTTTTTCATAAAAACCGTTTTAAAATGTATAATTTGTAAATAAAACCAGGTCACGAAAAGCAAAAACTTTAGCAAGGGGATTTAAAGAAGTTTTTGTTAGTAAATTCCTGGTTCGAATTTGAGTAAATGGATTTCAACTTTCGTTACAAAATGTTATTTTTCACAAAAATATAATAAAATTCACAAAAATAACTTTTATTTTTCACAAAATGGGCCCCAAGGATAAAAACCTGCATCGACCCCTGATTACATTATGCCTTAATGATGACATAATCATAAGTAATTCTCTCCATTGGTTACTCTTTGTTCTGTATGCTATTGAATGATTGGCTGTGAAGTTTCTTTGCTGAATGGGTTTTTGGTTAAATAAGCCTTTGTTTTCCTTGCATTCCTTCATTGGGATTGGGGTTTTGCATTATGATTTTATTCTGTTACCAGCAGGTTTAGCACGGTTTAAATATATTGGTTAAACAACTGTTTTTTTTTTAGAAAAAATCTAATATAATATTTTCTCACTTTTGTAATTTAAGGGCTTCTAATTATTGGATATAAATAATTTTTACTTTTAACATCTTATCCCTCACTATCTCACCATAAGACATAGTGAGTCTAGGTTATATCTGTATGCATGTAGAATGCAAATTGCATGTGTTGATGAACATATCTGAAGCTCTAAAGAGAAAATTTAAAACATGTGAATTTAGCAAAGATAAAATAGATTAAAAATATTCAATATTTTGAATAAAATATTTTCCTTTAAGAAAACGCAGATTATTTACAATTAATAACATAAAATGACCATTAAGATTTTAATCAAGCTGTAAAAGAAAATTTTCTTGATTGGGGAGATTATCTTTTAAGGCTGTTTTCAACTGCTCTACTCAATAAGCGCAAAACGCTGTGACAAATTTACAAATTCATTTTTTAACAGAAAGATATAAAATTGGAAGGCCTGACTATGGAAGAGATTTGGAATCGAACTGTGTTTTCCATTTTTGATAAATAAATTACCTATTGAGTTAAAAGCAATTTTGATCACATGACAAATTGCATGGTCAAAATGTAGCAATTACACATGGTTTTTAACCTTCCTGGAATGATTATTCTTTTTTCGTGTGGAAATTCAGTTCAAAAAGCCCACTTTGACACTATTTTCTGAAAGATCTAGTGGTTTGCAGAAAAAAAAAACGGGAAAACACTGTTCGATTACATAGTTTCGGAACAACAGCATCTGCTAGTTTCATACATTTCCGAACAAAAATAAATTAAAACTTATGTCATAAAGTTGCCCTTTCGGATTTGAGAACGGCCTTAAAAATGAAAAAGAAACTCAAGATATGAAGTCGAATAAGAGGACATTGAAAAATTGGGTGCTAGCGAAGCACCTGTTTACTTTTAACTATGTAATAAGATATATTTAAATCGTCTATTGCATAATTGAATCCACTATTTAGATCTGACAAAAAAAAAAAGAGGGAAAATCGAGATAAGGCTTGCTTGAGACATAATAGAAAAATGTCTCGTAAAAATGCCTAAAACGATATATTATTAATTTTTAGTTTAGACATTTAAAAGTAATATGCATTATAGAAATATTATATATTATTTAATATTAGAAATACGTATTATAATATTAGCTTAGAAAGAAAGCCTGTGTATTAAGTCTGTCTGTTTAAATGATTTAGTGCATGACAACTTTTATAAATCTGCTTTCCATTTTAAGATCAATGTTTTCAGTAGTCTAAAAAGCTAGTAAATAGTATTTCAGATCTGTTTATTTTACTGTCACCTTTTTTTTTACCTGGCAGTTTCAGAGGAGCAGTGTCAAATGACAATACACAATACTTCTTGAAACATGTAAAGACTCTACTGCTAAATTCAAATCATTCCAGGAATTCTCCATAAAAAGCTTTACTTTCAATAAAAGATAATTGTTCATGTAGCGTTCTAACAGAAAAATCAGATATTTCAGATTGCAAATTTTTCAAAGAAATTATTTTGAATAGCCATTGGAAAGTATATTGTATTTATGAAACTACACCATATATTTATTTATAGTACTAGTAATCAGAAGATTGTTTATTAAGATTTTCAAGGTATCAATGTGTCACAAATTTTTAAATGAAGTTAGATTACTTATATATCCAACAATATTTATTTTATTTCAATAAATATGCATGTATATGCAATAGGAAAACATAGCTAAAAAAACCCGATTTAAACCAAAGAAAACTGGTTTTTTTTTTTTTGGGGGGGGGGGGGGGTTGAAAAAAAAAACGGGTTTTTTACCAACCCTGAAAAGTAGTTTTAAAAATGAAAAGAATGCCTTTAAAAATTCCAAGAAATGCCCTTAAGAATCCAAAAGTTCCCTTTTTCCCACAAGCAGCACCCTGCCCCTTTTAGGTGCGTTCGTAATTATATAAATACGTAGCACCTATAGTCGTCGTTCAGTCCGTCCGTCTGTCCGTATGTAACAGAGCAAAAACTACCCAACCGAATGGTCTGAAATTTCAAATATATGATTGTTGCAAAATTTTGTCGAGCCATTTCAAATTTTATGAAAATTGGATGTATAATTTAATTACAGGGACAGTCAAAAGTTTTTCTTTACATAACGGCCAATGGGAAAAATTATTGCAAGTGCATTTTAATGATATTAGAGCCTTCCGAATGATCTGAAATTTTAAAGATATAACTGTTGCAAAATTTTGTCGAGCCATTTCAAATTTTAGGAAAATCGGATGTATAATTTAATTACAGGGACAGTCAAAAGTTTTTCTTTACATTACGGTCAATGGGAAAAATTATTGCAAGTGCATTTTAATATTACAGCCTTCCGAATGGTCTGAAATTTTAAATATATAATTGTTGCAAAATTTTGTTGAGCTATTTCAAATTTTAGGAAAATCGGATGTATAGTTTAATTACAGGGACAGTCAAAAGTGTTTCGTTACATTACAGGGAATGGGAAAAAATTATTGGAAGTGCATTTTAATGATGTATCAGACTATGCGCTTTATGAAGTGCAAAAAATTATACATTCAGTACAATATGAGGTGCAAAAAATAATTATAAAACTAGTTATAGTACGAACGCACCTCATTTGCCACGTTTGACGAGCAATTTCCAACTTGTTTAAACCTGGGAGAAACTCTGCAAGTAGTACCCAATTTATTAATAAATAAACAACAACATACGAGTTACCGTATCAAGTAAAAGAACAACACTTTAGCGCCAGTTAAAGTACCCTGGTGGGTATATAAGAGTGGCGCATACATGACATCTGTGCCCTTGAGGCACTGTTAAAATTCTTTTACTAACTTAAATTTCATATTTAAAAAATAATTATATTTTTTAAGCATTGTTTTCCCTAATACTCCATTATTTAATATCTGGTAAATCTATTTATACAGTATTCATTGTTAAACTTCTATCACATCACTTCTATCAGATACTGACATGTATACAGTCAGTATCTGTTATAGGGTCACCCATGCGGCCCATAAAATTTTACCTTATATGCGGTGTAAGGTGGAATTTTATTTTAGACAATAGAATATTATTAATAAGTTAGTTACATTAGTACAATAACGTATCTATAAAGCTATAAACATACAATTTATAAAACAAGAGGTATAAACAAGTATTGCTTTACATTTAACATTTCTAATTGAAGAATATACTCGTAGTAGTAAAAATAATCTTTTATGCAGGTTTGTTTGTTTTTTATCATAGTTTTTAAAACTACTTTTTCTTATTCACAAACAGTTTAAAAATGTTCCTCTGTGACCCGGTAGCAGAAAGTTCGAGACGGGAGTCGCAGATTTTCTTTTCTCTTTTACAGATCGAACTTTCATCGAACTTTTATTTTGCTTCGTATTATGTTTAGCTCTTTATTACTTAATACAAAAAGTTAAGACTATTATTAATAAAAATTTATAAAATGCCTAAAAACGCTACAGGTAAGTGATTGTTTGATTCATTAATGCTTCATTTATAAAAATATTTTACCTGCAGATTATTTTTTGCCCCTGAATTATCTGTCGCAGACACTTGGAGAAATTTCTGCTACTGGGCTCTGTGAATGTCTTTGGGTAAAATGCCTTTAGGATTAGTAAAAAAAAGTCTGAATGTGTATTTAGTGCTTTGAAAGCTTCTGTTTGTGTTGTCGGTTCAGTTTCGAATTCACTGTCATTATAATCGTTTCCATTAGCATTTATATTTTACAATTTCCGAAACTATTTCCAGTATAGGAGCTGTTCCGTATCTGTAACAAACATTGTAATTCGCCTTTGGCGACGGAACACCACCCCCGCATCTATGCCAATTGGCAATCAATCCTTTTAATGTAACCCTTTCGTTGAACCCGGATCACGGGTTGAGTACGCTTGAGTGTAAGAGGAACAACCTCTGCGGCAACAAGTCGCCATTAGCCTTCATTAAAACAAAGTTAACAGTCCGCTAATTTCTCTTTTAATTTAGAACACCTCCGTACATTTTGGTCCTAGCGACCCGGAGGTAAGACCAGCGCAAACTAATTTAATTTAATTTATGTCAGTTTCGTCAACAAGACGAAAGGATGGCAGACTCGGACATTACAGCACTGAATCGGCGGCGTGGCAACATCAAGGCCCAGCTAACAAAGATCGTAAACGCCACCGAGGGTAAAAGTTTCTCAATTGCGGAAACCAAGGCTCAACTAGAGCTCCTTCACAAAATCGAAGAAAAATTCGAAGTGATCAAACATGAATACTACAAAATTATGGACGAAGAAAAGATTGAGGAAGCGGAAGAACAACTCTCGCAATTGGATGAGGAGATACAGAAATTAGAGGTAAGCCTTAAATCATCTTTTCACAAACAAAATGAAGAAAAAAATAGTAAAATAGACAGCACGTCTGAATCAAAATCCCATGATCAAGTTATTGCCAGAGGGGTCAGCATAAAGCTCCCTAAAATTCCACTTCCGATTTTTAGTGGCAAATTTGAAGAATGGTCTACATTTAAGACCACCTTCAACGAATTGATCAATAGCAATCCTCATTTAACAGACAACAAAAAACTGTTTTATCTCAGAGGGGCATTAACGGGTGAACCGAAAGGTTTACAAACCTCAGATGACACCTTTAGCTCACTCTTCAGAGAGCTGGAAGAGCGCTATGAAAACAAAAGAATTATTGTGGATTGCCATATTAAAAATATATTAAATCTTTATGTAATCAAACAAGAGTCAGCAAAAGAACTGAGAAACCTTGTAGATCAGGTAAAAAAGAATTTGAGAGCGTTAAAGGTCTTGGAATTCGATAGAGACACCTTTTCAAACGCTATTTTGTTGAACATAATATTAGGAAAAATTGATCGAGAAACTCGTAAGCAATTTGAATTAACACTAAAGGATAAGGAAGTGCCTAATTTCGATGAATTTTTAGAATTTTTAGAGCGCAGATGCCAAATTTTAAGTAGTATTACTTCTGCGAATGCTTCAAAAACCACCAATAAATCTTTATTTATCCGTACCACCAAATCACAAAATAAAATGTGCATTTTATGTAAAACAGAAAGTCACCCAATATATCATTGCGAGAAGTATAAAAGTATGAAACTAAGCGATCGTCTAAACATTGTAAAGAAAAATAAGCTTTGTTTTAATTGCCTTAGTTTTTTTCATATAATTCATCAATGTACTTCAAAGAGCAGATGTCTTGTTTGCAGCTCCAAACATCATACTTCGTTGCATAATTACTCATCACCAGATGTTCGAATTTATGAGCCGTCAAAATCTATAAACAATCTGGCTGCTGAAGAGGCAATTAATAAAAATTGAGCTCCCGAAGATTCAGCGCAAAATGAAAATGTAGTTCATTCATTTTTTTCACATGAAAAGAGCCATAAATCTGTCTTAATAAATACTGCGATTGTTTATATAGCAGACATTAATGGTATAAATAAGCCTTTTCGTACAATACTGGATAGTGCCTCACAGAATAATTTTATAAGTTTAAGAGCAGCTGAAACTTTAGGTTTGAAAAAACAATCAATTAACATTCCCGTTGCAGGTCTTAATAATTCACCGATGTCCTTGAAATCTAAAGTGAAGGCGTGTGTCTCTAATAATAAGAGAGGCGATTTGCGATGGAATCTGGACTTGTTGATCATCCCGAGAATCACAGATTTCACTCCTGGAAAGGAAATAAACATAAATAAATTAAACATTCCTTCGAACATCTGTTTAGCTGACCCACAGTTTTTTATTCCAAATAAGGTTGAAATTTTATTAGGTGCGGAACTGTTCTTTGAATTATTAAAGGCAGACAAAATAAAGTTAGGAAAGCACTTATATTTACAGGAAAGTGTGTTTGGTTATCTAATTTCTGGTTGTGTGTATAACAATGTAGTAAACAATACGAAAAAATATTGTTTCTTAACGAAAAATTTAGAAGCTTTAGATAACACATTGAAATCTTTTTGGGAGATAGAAGAGGTGGGAAATTTAAAACCTTGTGATAGCAAAGAGTTAGAATATTGCAATAGGCACTTCGATAAAACGCATTTTAGAAATCCGGATGGCAGATATGTCGTAGAAATGCCTTTCAAACCGGAAATTTCCGAGCCCAATTTAAGAAATTCAAAAATCGTTGCATTGAAAAGATTAAATTATCTATGGCAACGTCTAGATCGTGACCCTATAATGCGGAATTTATATACACAATTTCTTAATGAATATCAGTTTCTTAATCACATGCATGAAATAGAGGAAACTAATGAATTTGAGGACGGCTATTATTTACCCCATCACGGAATTTTACGACCATCTAGCGCGACAACTAAATTGCGCGTTGTATATGACGCAAGCGCAAAAAGTAGTAATGGATACTCATTGAATGATTTATTGTGCAAGGGTGGTGTGCTACAGGACGATCTCTTTTCGATATTGGTTCGATTTAGAAAGCATATTTATGCATTTACCGCCGACATCAAACAAATGTTTCGAATGATAGAGATAAATCCGTCCCAATACAAATTCCTAAAAATTCTGTGGAAAGACAGTGCATCATCCCCGGTTAAGGTCTTTCAATTATCAACGGTCACGTATGGAACAGCTTGCGCCCCATTTTTGGCCACCAAGGTCTTACAACAACTCGCCTTAGATGAGCAAAAGGCTTTTCCATTAGCTTCCAATATTGTACTGAAAGATTTCTATATGGATGATTGCTTGTCGGGGTCATCCAATTTAGAGGAATTTAATTTAATGCAAGCAGAATTAACACAACTCCTTCAGAGGGGGGAATGATTTTGCATAAATGGTGTACTAATAAGGTCCAATCTACTGACAATCTGATATTTCCCTTGGATAGAAATTCAGAAGAAATAATGGTTAAAACTTTAGGCATGCTTTGGAACAGTTCTAGCGATACATTTACATACAAAGTCAACGTTAAAATAACAAGTACTTTCACCAAACGAGAGGTGCTATCGCAAATTGCCCGGCTTTATGACCCTCTTGGTCTCTTAGGGCCAGTGATCGCAAAGGCAAAGATATTCATGCAACAATTGTGGTTGCTTAAATTACAATGGAATGATACTTTACCTTCGCAAATTTCCAAACAATGGAAAACCTTTATCGCAACATTGCCAGAGCTCGAGTCCATCAACGTACCGAGATGCTTCTTAAAGGTGCACGTCCAATCAGTGGTACTTAATGGCTTCGCCGATGCTTCTTCAAAGGCATACGGTGCAGTTATTTATGTGCAAACTATATCTAACTCCAACGAAATGGTTAGTCACCTTCTTTGCAGCAAGTCACGAGTGGCCCCTACAAAAGTGATAACCATACCCCACTTGGAACTATCAGCGTGTCTTCTTCTTGCAAAATTAACCTGTAAGGTCTTAGATGCTTTAAACCAACAGGTGAATGCTGTGCGACTATTTTCAGACTCGACCATTGCCTTAGCTTGGATGGACACTGCTCCACATTTACTTAAAACATTTGTCGGCAACCGTGTAGTGCAAATAAAGGACATTTCAAGGAACATTCCATGGCACCATATACCATCGGAGCATAACCCCGCAGACCTGATATCCAGAGGAATGGATGTGAAAAACCTTGCCTCCAGTGAACTATGGTGGAATGGGCCGCCACTTCAAATTCTTAAAGAAGCAATAGAGAAACCTATTTCTAGTCTTACTGACTGCTCGAACAGTTATTATTCCAATGAACTCAAAGCCAGTAGACAAGTGACTTTAATCAACAATATGGACATTAATTTTTTTGATAATTTGTTGAATTTAACAAATAATTTTCTTAAATTAATTAGAATTGTAGCATATATTTTTAGGTTTTTTTTAAAGTGTAAGAGGGTAGCAACTGCAACAGGCCCTCTGTTACTGGAGGAATTAATGGGGGCAGAAGTGTGCTTGATTAAGCATGTGCAGGTAATGTATTTTTCCAAGGAAATCTCCGCCCTGAAAGGGGGATCTTCGGTGCATGGTTCAAGTAAGTTAAAATTTTTGAACCCCTTTATTGATTCGAATGGCTTGATAAGGGTGGGAGGTAGATTGGCTAAATCTAACTTACCATTTGATCACAAATTTCCTATAGTGCTACCAGCGAGCTGTCGCTTAACGAGAATCATATTCCAGTATTATCATGTACGAGATTTTCATGTCGGGCCCCAGGCTCTTTTGAACACTGTGCGCCAAAAATATTGGCCTCTTAGCGGTAGAAACACAGCTCGCAAGGTAGTACATGAATGTGTGCAATGTTTTAAAATTAAGCCTATGCTGGCTAATCAAGTAATGGGAGATCTCCCTCCTGAAAGAATAACGCCCAGTTCACCATTTTCCAGAGTAGGATTAGATCTGTGTGGCCCCTTTGAAATAAAATATAAGGGTCAGAGAAAGGGTACCTTCCAAAAAATATACGTTGCCATTTTCGTGTGTATGGCCTCTAAAGCTGTACACTTGGATTTTGTCTCCGACTTGACATCCGAGGCGATAATAGCAACGCTAAAGAGATTCTTCGCTCGTCGTGGGAGGAGTTCGGTAATTTTTAGCGATAACGCTACTAATTTTGTTGGGGCTTCAGCAGAACTGAAGCGTTTACGTAAACTTGTAGCCAGTGATGAAGTTTGTAACTTTTTAGCTTCAGAAGGCATTAACTGGAAATTCTCCCCTCCTAGAGCACCCAACTTTGGTGGACTTTGGGAGGCAGGAGTTAAGGCCTTCAAATACCATTTAAAAAGAGCAGTAGGTTCCGCTCATCTCACGATCGAAGAATTTCTAACCGTAATAACACAGATCGAAGCGATTTTAAATTCGCGACCGCTTTGTCCCTTGTCCACAGATGCTGACGATCTTCAGGTGTTAACTCCAGGCCACTTTCTCATAGGCAGGCCCCTTAATTTAATTCCTGAACCTAATTTGATGAAGGTAAAGGATAACTTGCTTAACAAGTGGCAAAGGACTCAAAAATTAACCCAAACGATTTGGAAACGCTGGCAAAACAATTATCTCAGTAATTTACAGGAGAGAAACAAATGGATGTTTAAAAAACAAAATATTTTGCCAGGCATGTTGGTCCTATTAAAGGACACTCAACTCCCACTTTGCACCTGGTCTCTAGGTCGCATTACTAAGGTAATCCCAGGTGCTGACGGAATGGTCAGAGTAGTAGAACTATGCACCGCTAAGGGCAATTTTAAACGTTCTGTTAACCAAATAAGCATATTACCCATAAATGACAATGATTAACAAAAATCTGGACTGTAATTGTGTTTCATTGTGTATTAATTGTGTTTATTTTATTTCTTTGCTTATAATCTGTACTATGTTGTGTTTTTTTTTTTATCTGTATTGCATTTTATACATATTGAAATATAATATTTCAACGCCGGGCGGGATGTTCCGTACCTGTAACAAACATTGTAATTCGCCTTTGGCGACGGAACACCACCCCCGCATCTATGCCAATTGGCAATCAATCCTTTTAATGTAACCCTTTCGTTGAACCCGGATCACGGGTTGAGTACGCTTGAGTGTAAGAGGAACAACCTCTGCGGCAACAAGTCGCCATTAGCCTTCATTAAAACATTTATGTTAACAGTCCGCTAATTTCTCTTTTAATTTAGAACACCTCCGTACAGGAGCTTCACCATAGACTTTACCGATGTCAATTCAGCTGTGGATATCTAGAAGAGAAACACCAATAGGCGTGAAGAACATTTTAACACAGCTTCCACTTCGTTCAATAAGCAATCCTTTTCGGAAGGTACATACCCACAAAGACGTAACTGTTGCCACACATGGCTTAAGTCCATTAGTAGTTATCTCATTGGCAACAACTGCATATGTCAGTCCGTCATATTGTGCAAACGGCATTCCGTAGTCCTTGTGAAACTTCAAATAGGGACCCATCATCATCATCATAGTTGTTGTCTTCGAACAATTATTCTTCACATATTGGAAGCCAAGGTTGTCAACAACAATTTTCAATGGTCTTCTTTGATACCATATTCCAACTCTTGTCTACGTAACACATGGCATCTAACATAGTCATGCGATGCGAAGCTTCTTTTTTTTTTTATCAATGGCAGAAATGACGCCTTTTAGAAGCAACTTTCGACAATTTATCTTAATATTTTTAATAATTCCTTGATCTAATTATTATCCCATACTGGTTCAGTTTGGAGGCAAGAAAACAAGTTCAATCAGATTTAAATTGGGAATCAAGCAATGGGCGGTACGGTTGTCTGCAATTATAGCCACTTGTCTGTGCAAATTTTATCGAAATGCCGAATTTCTTTTTCCCTAATGCTTATATTGTCATCCAAGCCTTCCGGTTCGCACAGTAAGATACATGCAAACAGAGGTGTAAAATTTTTTTGAAAATCTAGGAGCCAGCTCAAAAATCTAGGAGCCAGTTACTATCGATAACAAATTTGTAAAATTAAATTACAGTATAAGTTAATAATAGTACATACAAATTACTCTTTTTATCTAAATATATTGACACATGACATAAATTTTTCTTGTATAAAAAGTAGTTACATAAAATTATAAATATTGATGTAAAAAAATTGGAAGTGCTGATGTAAAATACAAATAATAATCCTTAAAAATTTCTTTAAACACCTCAAAAGTATAAATATGTAATGCACTTCAAGGACTATAATTTATGCCATAAATGAATACTGTTAACTTATTGTTTGTCCTCATTTGCTTTTAAATTTTATGATGTTTATGACTGCTCATGTGTCTTGTTGTTTTTGATGTAAAGTACCAGCGTTCAACTGCTTTTGTAGGATCAAATGCTTTTACAGAAGGTCCATTTAAATTTATTAATAATAAATCATTTAAATTTTGTGATGTCAAAGTAGAGCAAAACTTGTTCTTGATTCTTTTTTTTTCTTTGCGCATGGAAAAAAAAAAAAAATCCATAAATAATCAAGGTTAGGTGCTTTTCGGTTAGCCGGGCGCCAATGTTTACATTATATATATGTATAAATGCATATATGTATATATAAACTTATATGTATATATATATATAACACTGGTGCCCGGCTAACCGAAAAGTACCCAAGTTTATAAATACGAATTATTTTTCATTTCCTAAGACATATCTAGGCACCAGTGTCGAAAATTTAGTCGCCCGGTATTTTTACGCCCCTGCATGCAAAGATTTGCAGTTTTTCAAACAACGAGGCTTAAGAAATTTACCAATAACTAATGGAATCAATTTCTTTGAGCTATCCATCCATATTCGCTGCTAATAAAATGACCAATCTTTTTTCGCTTACCTTCCCACCACTTCATTTCTCATTCCTAAAACTTAACAGTTTTATCTGGCAAAACATGAAAAAAAAAAAAAACAGCCCAAATTTATCAAAATTAAAAACATCACAAGTTCTGTACCTATTGAGAATGTCACTTAACAAGTTAACCATTCCTTCGGTTCGTTGGCAGTAAAATTCAGTTTTCCTAGTTATGCAGCAATTTTCAGAGATTTTTCTTTTGCGATAATCCATGTATTGGAACATTCTGCAATCTGGGATATTTTATCCAAGTGAAAAGATGTTTCTCAACAATCTGAAATGTTGAAACATTATCGCTTTCTCTTTTGGTTGATCACATCTTCTGTTTAACAAGATTTGAACCCTAAGAGTCGCTCTCTCTATTCCATCAGTATTCGCGTAAGCTGCTTTCGATACATTCAATTTTTCAATGTTTTCTATCAATTTTCTTTCCGCAATTGCCAAATTTTTCATTTTGCTGGCATCTTGTATCCACAAATGACAATTAACAAATGGACGAAGACTTTACAAGCAGCGACAAGTAATGAAAAATACAAAAAACTAAAAATACGTGATTTAACTTTTCTCCGCACGGAGGACAATTTTCATTGGGTCACAAGCGGTGATGGCCTATTTTCCAAGAATCGGTATCTAATGTGACAGTTAAGTGAGAAATCTGTAGAGCTTTGGAAACTCTTACCGGCAGAAAAGAGTTTCTCTTATAGACTGCAGCCGGGAAGAAGAGATCCCTCAGCCTCTCCACCGACTGTTAACGCACATCTACTCATGTGGTATACAATATTATCTCGATCTCTAAGGTTCCGTTTAAAAAAGAAAAGCTCTCCCTCTCATTCTAAAGGTATAAAAATGTCAATTGGCCTCTCTTTACCATACAGAAGTTCGTACTTGTGGATTTTAGCAAAAACACGGGAGATTCAACGATAGAAAAAGGGGAAGATTGACTAGAAAGAAAGAAGTTCCTTCTTCAGGATGTCCATTCTCATCTTTCTAAAGCTATTAAAAATGAAAAGCGCCGCGTAACCAATACAAAGAAAAAGAGGCTCATAGTTAAAGATACTTGAATGTGAATGATACGTCTATTCAGCACTTTACACCCTAAAAAAAGGGAAGGAAAAAGCTTAAAACTAAAAGATATGCTTTCCAATAAAAAGGGAGACAAAAGATGACCCTATATCCGATAGTAGCCATATAAGCGGTGTATTTTAACACGTAGGGTCACCCGGGGTAATTCCTGGTCAAAAAGCACCAACATCTAATTTTTATAAAAACTATTAAAGGTATTGTTCCCAATTTTTTTGTGGAATAAGCCCCCTCTGATGGCTATATTATAAAATGCTTATTTAAATATATATGCATTTATAATTAAAATAATAAAAATTTTTAAATGACCAAGAATTAACCCGGAAATGGGGTAATTCTTGGTCACTTCTGCGGTAATTATTGGTCAGCATCCTTTTTCATGTAAACAAAGTAGTACAGTTAATTTTTTTATGACTGTGTAAGTAGTAGTAAGACACACTCTATGACTGAATAAGTAGAATCAATTTTTTTAAAAGTTTTGTTCATCTCATAATTGTGGAATAATAAAGCATAGACTTTGTTTTGGGCATAAATACAAAGTTTTTTGATGTGCAAAAGACTCTGCATATTTTAGAAAACATTAATTAGCCAAAGAATTTTTATGCATTTTTACAACATTTATAAGCAGTATTTATTTCTTCATTAGTACCCACAGTGAATGGATTTATCAATAACTTGCAAATTTATTGGTTCCATAAAAAATACAACTGAATGTTTGTTATCAATCTTATTTTGCTTAGGCCAACTGAAGTTTTCGGCTCCTTTTTCAATACAGACCTTTAATACAATGCACAGCATAACAATTAGTTCCCTCTATCGCATTATGTATAATATTTTTATGCACCAATTTGGCATTTTGCAATGAGATAGTATTTCTACTTAAATTGTTCAGTCATAGAGTGTGTCTTATTCTCTGACTCTTTTCTTCTTTAAAAAAAGTGTTTAATATAGTAGAGGTAAATTTTGTAATCTTTTTTAAAAGACTGTGATATGTCATTAGTTGAATTAAAATAAAAACTTCAAGAATGACAATGATCTGTTGTAAAATGTGTAAAAATCAAGATCGATGTTTTGCAAAAATTTGAGTAGCAGTTCTGAATATGATTTTTTTTTTAAATATTTAATTTCAACTAAATGAATAATTAATACATATATTTCAAAGCAAAGGAGTCAAAGTATCTTTGCGATTTTTTACAGTTTCATAAATTGTTATTTTTATAACAAAAGCGAAAATGATCAAGAGTTACCTCAGAAACTTAGTGACCAAGAATTACCACGGATGACTCTACTTTATTAAGAACTACAAATAACTAAAATGTGGTGAACAGTGTGGTTGCAGTTAATTCTCGAAGGGTTTGCGACAATTAAAATCACTAAATATGACAATAAAAAGGAATTAAATGATGATAAAAACATTGACACATTAGTGACCAAGATTTACCCCAGATACATGGGGCAATATTTGGCCAACTTCTGTAAATTATTTAAAAAGGTATAAAAAATTTCAAGACTATTTTTTAACTGCTAAAGTAGTACGTAATTGAACCAAAAAGAAAGAAAAGAAAAATATTTGAAATTTGAGTAGTGACAAAGATCTTTGTACAGGGTTCATACTCTTTTTGAATTACAAAATTCCCTGACTTTTCCAGGTTTTCCAGGTCATATTTCTTAAAATTCCCTGACCACAATTCACGACATTTTTTTAGAAATATGAATTTCAATTTTACATTTTAATGATTAAATTTGTACAGCATAAGAGGTACATTAATAAGAATAAAATGTTAACTTACCTCTGAAAGTGAAAATAACTTATAATAATTAAAAAAAACACTAAAATACAACTCAGAAGGATTCAAAGTAACTTTTTACTTCTATAACAAAATTTACATTATGCATATTAAAAATTCAAATTTTTTTGGACAGTTCTGCAATCATATTGTTTATATGTACTGTTTCAGAAGCAGTTTGTTGTGTCAGTTTAATTAGGGTTTCGTTCATCTGACGAAACCCTATTCGTCTCGCTCCTCTGTCTGTCTGTCTGTCCGTCCGTCACAGAGCCCGTTCTCAGAAACTATACATGTTGGAGACATGAAATTTTGGGTACTTATAGCTGAGCACCTCACATCATATGACAAATCATAAAATTTTGAAAAAGTCGTACATTTAACCCTTTGGGCTCCCGCATGTGTATTTTAAACAATTCTTTCTAAGTGAGCTCCTAATTAGTTTGGAGACATGAAAATTTGCATACTTATAGCTGAACACCTCACATCAAACGGCAAATCATAAAATTTTGAAAAAGTCGTACATTTAACCCTTTGGGCTTTCGCATGTGTATTTTAAACAATTCTTTCTAAGTGAGCTCCTAATTACTTTGGAGGCATGAAATTTTGCATACTTATATCTGAACACCTCACATCCGACGACAAATCATAAAATTTTGAAAAAGTCATGCATTTAACCCTTTGGGGTCCCACACGTGTATTTTAAACAATTCTTTCTAAGTGAGCCCCTAATTATGTTGGAGACATGAAATTTTGGGTACTTATAGCTGAACACCTCACATTATATGACAAATGATAAAATTTTGGAAAAGTCGTACATTTAACCCTTTGGAGTCGCGCATGTGTATTTTAAACAATTCTTTCTAAGTGAGCTTCCTAATTAGTTTGGAGACGTGAAATTTTGCATACTTATAGCTGAACACCTCACATCAAACGACAAATCATAAAATTTTTGAAAAAGTCGTACATTTAACCCTTTGTGCTCCCCAGACCTGCCAACCTTTGAAAATGAGAAATCGTAGCACGCAAAATTCAAATTAATCTAGAGGTTGGTTGGTTGGTTGCTGTTTTTTACGCTGCAAATCGGGAGCTGATTGCTTTTGGTTCAGGCCGAATTTAGATTCCTGCAGGTTGGGTTAACCCGATTTTTCAAAAGTTAGTTCTTTATATTCTTTCAGATTAAAAACTATATGTATCTCAACAATAAACATAAAGATTTTTGTCTGCGTGCAATGTTTTCTGAAGAGAGCACAGAGCTGGGGTGATTCTGAGTAAAAAAAAAAAAAAAAAAAAAAAATCGGAAATTGTCAAAAAATTTTCTGTAAGGAGTGTGTGTGTGTGTGGGGGGGGGGGGGGGATTACAATCTAATTATGCATTTTTATCGCGGCCCTTTCACAAAATTCGTGCTTTTTCCCCGCGACGCTTTGGCGAAATTTGTTTTTTTCTGCGATCCTTTGACGAATTTTTTTTACCGATTCTTTGACGAGATTGGCGCATTTTTCGGGGATTGCGGGATTTTTTTCGCGATTCTTTGAAGAAATTTGCGTTTTCCGCGATTCTTCAACCAAATTCGCGTTTTCCCCGCGATCTTTGACGAAATTTGGGGTTTTTTCGCGGTTCTTTGAGGAAACTTGGATTTTTTCAGCATTCCTTTGACGAAATTTGCGTTTTTCCACAATCCTTGAAGAAATTAGCATTTTTTTCACGATCCTTTGACGAAATTCGCGTTGTTTCCGCGATCCTTCGACGAAATTTGGATATTCTTTCTGTGAGCCTTTGACGAAATTTGGATATTTTTTCCGTGAGCCTTTGACGAAAGTTGCATTTTTCTCGTGATCCTTTGAAGAAAGTTGCATTTTTCCGGCGATCCTTTGACGAGATTTGCATTTTTTTGCAATCCCTTGGAACAATGTGTTTTTTCGCGATCCTTTAACGAAATTCGCGTTTTTTTTCGCGATTCTTTGAAGAAATTTACGTTTTTTCGCGATCCTTTGAAGAAATTAGCCTTTTTCCGCAATTTATTCACGAAATTTTCGCTTTATCATGATCCTCTGACGAAATTTGCGTTTTTCTGCGATCCTTTGATGAAATTGGCATTTTTTTTCTGCGAACGATTGACGAAATTGGTTATTTTCGGCGTGTGTTTTATTTGAAGAAAATCGTAGTTTTAGACTGATTTTCGTAGCATCGTAGTTGTTAGCTCCAAATCGTAGAAACTACGATTTTTTCGTAGCAGTTGGCAGGTCTGGCTCCCACATGTGCATTTTAAACAATTCTTTCTAAGTGAGCCCCTATTTAGGTTGAAATTTTGCATACTTATAGCTCAACACCTCAGATCTCACGTCAAATAATAAATTTTGAAAAAGTTTTATTTTTAACCCTTTCAACTCCAGCTTGTGTATTTTAAGCCATTCTTTCTAACTGAGCCCCTAATTAAATTGGAGATTTGAAATTTTGCATACTTATTGCAGAACACCTGAGGCCAGGCGACAAATCATAAAATCTTGAAAAAGTCTTACGTTTAACCCTTTGAGCTACCACATATGTATTTGAAGCAATTCTTTCTAAGAGAGCCCCTAATTAAGTTGGTGACATGAAATTTTACATACGTATAGCTGAATGCCTCAGACCACACGAAAAATCATAAAATTTTCAAAAAGTCTTTTATTATTTACCCCTCTGGGCTCTAACTTGTGTATTTTAAGCAATTTTTCTAACCTGCGCCCTTTTAACCCAGGGAGAAATTTTCCAACTTTTGCCGACACCCCTTTGACCATTCTTTCATATTATGCACCATAGCCTTACATATTTTATTTCCATTTTTTCCCGCCAGGTGCGCCTACTTATCTCTCGTGCTATGGGCCCAATCCCCCCAACTAATATATCTATGGATGGTATGTAAAACAAATCTTCGTTGGGATACAGGTTTGTTTAGAATCAAGTGCGCCCCCTGGTTTTGAAATATGGAACTAACAGATTTTTCAAAAGGATAAAGTGTTTAGAAAGGAATATTAAACGAAACCCTCTGTGCGATCTGTGATCACACTTACCCACTTGTTTTTAGTTGGTTATGGTCCATTACGTCATTCCTTTAAGATACATAAACTCTTCTTTTCGCCTTTTTAATCAGTCCATAACCCAGTACTCGGGGCTATAACAGAGGGGTTCTTTGAACCCATTTTAAATCTAACTTTTTTTCTTTTTTTAGGGTTTCGTTCATCTGACGAAACCCTATTCGTCTCGCTCCTCTGTCTGTCTGTATGTCTGTCTGTCCGTCACAGAGCCCGTTCTCAGAAACTATACATGTTAGAGACATGAAATTTTGGGTACTTATAGCTGAACACCTCACATCATACGACAAATCATAAAATTTTGAAAAAGTCATACATTTAACCCTTTGGGCTCCCGCATGTGTATTTTAAACAATTCTTTCTAAGCGAGTTCCTAATTAATTTGGAGGCATGAAATTTTGCATACTTATAGCTGAACACCTCACATCAAATGACAAATCATAAAATTTCGAAAATGTCATAAGTTTAACCCTTTGGGGTCCCACATGTGCATTTTAAACAATTCTTTCTAAGTGAGCCCCTAATTATGTTGGAGACATGAAATTTTTGGGAACTTATAGCTGAACACCTCAAATCATACGACAAATGATAAAATTTTGAAAATGTCGTACTTTAACCCTTTGGGGTCCCACATGTGTATTTTAAACAATTCTTTCTAAGTGATCCCCTAATTAGGTTGGAGGCGTGAAATTTTGCATACTTATATCTGAACACCTCACATCCGACGACAAATCATAAAATTTTGAAAAAGTCATGCATTTAACCCTTTGGGGTCCCACACGTGTATTTTAAACAATTCTTTCTAAGTGAGCCCCTAATTATGTTGGAGACATGAAATTTTGGGTACTTATAGCTGAACACCTCACATCCGACGACAAATCATAAAATTTTGAAAATGTCGTACTTTAACCCTTTGGGCTCCCACGTGTGTATTTAAAAAAATTCTAAGTGAGCCCCTAATTAGGTTGGAGGCGTGAAATTTTGCATACTTATAGCTGAACACCCCACATCCAACGACAAATCATAAAATTTTGAAAAAGTCGTGCATTTAACCCTTTGGAGTCCCACATGTGCATTTTAAACAATTCTTTCTAAGTGAGCCCCTAATTATGTTGGAGACATGAAATTTTGGATACTTATAGCTGAACACCTCACATCATACGACAAATGATAAAATTTTGAAAAAGTCGTACATTTAACCCTTTGGGCTCCCGCATGTGTATTTTAAACAATTATTTCTAAGTGAGCCCCTAATTAGGTTGGAGGCGTGAAATTTTGCATACTTATAGCTGAACACCTCACATCCAACGAAAAATCAAATTTTGAAAAAGGTCGTGCATTTAACCCTTTGGGGTCCCACATGTGCATTTTAAACAATTCTTTCTAAGTGAGCCCCTAATTATGTTGGAGACATGAAATTTTGGGTACATATAGCTGAACACCTCACATCATACGACAAATGATAAAATTTTGAAAAAGTCGTACATTTAACCCTTTGGGCTTCCGCATGTGTATTTTAAACAATTATTTCTAAGTGAGCTCCTAATTAATTTGGAGACGTGAAATTCTGCATACTTATAGCTGAACCCCTCACATCAAATGACAAATCATAAAATTTTGAAATTATACCTGAACACCTCAGATCTCATGTCAAATAATAAATTTTGAAAAAGTTTTATGTTTAACCCTTTCAACTCCAGCTTGTGTATTTTAAGCCATTCTTTCTAACTGAGCCCCTTATTAAATTGGAGATTTGAAATTTTGCATACTTATTGCAGAACACCTGAGGCCTGGCGACAAATCATAAAATCTTACGTTTAACCCTTTGAGCTACCACATATGTATTTGAACAATTCTTTCTAAGAGAGCCCCTAATTAAGTTGGTGACATGAAATTTTGCATACGTATAGCTGAATGCCTCAGACCACATGACAAATCATAAAATTTTCAAAAAGTCTTATTATTTACCTCTCTGGGCTCTAACTTGTGTATTTTAAGCAATTTTTCTAACCTCCGCTCTTTTAACCCGGGGAGAAATTTTCCAACTTTTGCCGACACCCCTTTGACCATTCTTTCATATTATGCACCATTACTTTACATATTTTAGTTCCATTTTTTTTCCGCCAGGTGCGCCTACTTATCTCAGGTGCTATGGGCCCAATCCCCTCGACTAATATATCTACGGATAGTATGTAAAACGGATTTTCGTTCGGATACAGGTTTGTTTAGAATCAAGTGCACCCCCTAGTTGTGAAATGTGGAACTAACAGATTTTTCAAAAGGATAAAGTGTTTTGAAAGGAATATTAAACGAAACCCTCTGTGCAATCTGTGATCACACTTACCCACTTGTTTTTTTTTTCTTTTAACAGTTTCATTTCTGCTACAGCTTTTCTTTTTTCTGTTTCTTTTTTGCTTGCTTCATGATTTTCTTTTTTTTTTTTCATTTAAATAGTCATGGTATCTCATTCTAGCCACCTTAACATGGCTCAACATTTCTTTACTAATATCTACTTTTTCAACTCCACCAGCTGCTTTAACAGCATCATAAACAGTCCTAAGGGCACACACAGATCTTTCTGCTAAGTTCTCTATTAATACATCTATGTTAATTGAAAAACCGCTTTCCACAGATGCATTCCATTTGAAAGAACTAAAACAATTTTTAAAACTTTCCATAAATCCTTAAAGCTATCTTCAGGAATAATGTTGCAATAAAATGCATCTAAACTTTCATTTTCATAAGAATACTTTTCAAAATATTCTTTTTTCTCAGCTTTTGCGTCAAAGCAAAGGTTACTAAATTGTTGTTTAGCTCTGTCTGCTTCAGCAGATGTCACATGCTGCTTTGTGTATAAAACTTCTAATAATTTACTCATTCTCAGTTCTGAAGTATTGGAATTGGATAGAATTAGCTTAGGATCTAAACATGAGATATATCTAAGTAAAGAATATGTCAGCGGAGAACGTTCAAATATTTTTGATGTTATTGCTTTAAAAAAATTTTGGCAATCAAGCCGGAATCGTTTTTTTTCATTTTCTGTGGCACCACATTTTGCAAGAAGACCTGATGCAGCTACTCCTACATCAAGAGCCTGAAGACTGCATAAACTGTCTTTATCATTGATATCTACTTTCATACACTTCTGGGCAGTGTCTGCTAATCTCATAACATCAGATTTAATGAATCTTTTCATAAGTTGGTAAATTATAAAATGCAAGTTTTGATGCATAAATGGGCAAAGTGGATCACTAGATTGGTATTTTTTAAGAAATGGTTGCAAAAGTGTAGCAATGGATGAATAAAAGGCCATCTGTGGCAAGATCAATTTATTATTGCACGCTTTCTGTAATACTTCAACAGTTTGTGTTTTAGGAAGTGTCGATTGCTGAACATACGTTTTTACAAAATTGAAAACTTCAATAGCTCTTTCAGCAACAGCTGCATTTTCTACCCACCGTACTTCACAAAACTTTTGAGGAAATTTGTTGCTGCCTGTAATTTCAATATAATCTGCTTGTCTTGCAGGTGAATTTTTAAATAATTGATACATAGCTCTGAACACAGTATTTAAAGACCAATTTGCAGCTTTGTGGCCCGTACGAAATGCACCGTGAACTACATGCAACCCACAAGTCCCTATATCCAGAACTTCACATAAATGTTCAGTGGCAAGTTCATCTGTCATAAAATTTTCAAATTATTATATCAAATTATTGTCTGGCCATTTTGACATTTACATTGGGGGCCATCCATTGACAACTGTAATAGTTTGCTAAGGTCAAGGCCTTCAGTTCCTTCATGAAGTTTAGCTATTAAATCTAGTGCTGTGGAATGGCCAAGGAAAACAGAATCCAGATATCGAGTTTTTATTCTTTTAAATGATTCTGACCAATACCTAATTACAATATTCATCTGACCTTTTTGAACTACTTTATTTAAAGCTTCGTCGAAGCAAATAACAAACTTTGAATTCCCTATGTCCCTTCTTAAATGTTCAGAGAAGTATGGTGATAAGCCAAAACAAATCATGTAAGACATTTTTGAACTACTACAAGTAACTGCTTGTCCTATTTTACTGCCTGGAAACATTGCTTTGAACCAACTGGAAGCATCATGAAAGGAATTATACGAACTATGGGACATGACAAGTTTCATGGCCCAGAGAATTTCAGCTCTTAAAACAGCTTCTTTTGAAACATGATTCTCTAAAGAAAGTTTATTACTACAATAAGGTTTAACACATGTTGCGGTAGAAGTATCATTCGTTTCTGCTATGATTTTTTCTTCAGATATGGACTTTTTATTTTCATTAATTGTATTTTCTTTCGTAGATTTATCAGTCTGAAATACTTTTTCCAATGGCAAAGAACCCTTAGCAGAATTTGCGTTTCTCTGATGTTTATAACCTTCCTCATGGCTGGTAATGGCTGTTCTACCCATATTACTGAGTTGAAATGATCTTCGACAAATAGAACAATGGGCAGAGAATGGATCACTCTTTACTTCTTTTAACCAAGAGCACCATTCTGGATTTATTTCCTTGTCTGTCCACTCTGGATTAAATAATGTTCTTTTCTTAGACATATTATATATACTTTTTCCTAAAAGAAGAAAATACACAATTATACTGCAATCATTTTTAAAAAACTGATTTTGTATATTTATTACATTCTATCAAAAGTAGCTCCAAAACAATTAATGCAAAATGGAAAAAAATCTGAATCTATTCTAGTTTTAATTTATAAAATCTTAATTTAGGGTTAGGTGGGGCAAAATAAATTATAATAACAGTACTTTTTTTATTTATACTATGTTGCCAGATTTCTTTTTAATGCTAGATATTAAATTACATATTTCTTTAATTAAATAAATAACTGCACATGAACCTGCTTAAAAATGCTCTTTAGAATGCTGAAAATATTAAACAACAGATTTAAGAGAAGAAATTTTATAATTTCAAAAAAGTGTTGCCAATCAAGAAATTTGAATTTAAAAAAAAAGTAACCCACTGGCAACACTACCCCAGACTTGTATTGGGAGTACAAATTAATTCGGTCCGTTTTCAATAGATGGCTCTGGCTGATTTGTTTACTGAATAATGATAGATGTTTTTGGCATTGTTAGAAATGTTTGACCTTTGTCAACCATATTCAGTCAACGAAGCTTCGAGTTTTATACAACAAAATTGGTTTTCTGAGCATTCAATATGTCGAGTTTTGTGCTAAATAAACAACATTTGCGGGAAGTTTTGATTTTCTTTTTTAATTGGAAGAAAAGTGCCGCTGAAGCGCATCGATCGCTTGTGGAAGTATATGGTGAATCTGCGCCATCTGA
This sequence comes from Maratus speciosus, assembly GCA_963932465.1. Lineage (NCBI taxonomy): Eukaryota > Metazoa > Arthropoda > Arachnida > Araneae > Salticidae > Maratus > Maratus speciosus. The sequence goes on from OZ010797.1 coordinate 13,682,045, forward strand.
TAAATCATGTAGAGAGTGGTTTCGACGCTTCAAAAATGGTGATTTTAGTGTCGAAGACAAGGAGCGCCCGGGCCAGCCGAAAAAGTTCGAAGACGCTGAATTGGAGGAATTGCTCGATCAAGATCCGTGCCAAACGCAACAAGAGCTTGCAGGATCGTTGGGAGTCACTCAGCAAGCAATTTCCGTGCGCTTAAAAAACATGGGAATGGTTCAAAAGCAAGGAAATTGGGTTCCATACGAGTTGAAACCACGCGACGTTCAAAAGCGATTTTTCATCAGTGGACTGCTGCTCGAACGACAACAAAGGAAAGGTTTTTTGCATCGAGTTGTTACCGGAGACAAAAAGTGGATACACTACGATAACCCCAAGAAGAGAAAATACTATGCTCGGCCTGGTGAATCATTGCCATCGACGTCAACATCAACGCCAAAGTCGAATATTCATGGTCTGAAGGTAATGCTGTGCGTTTGGTGGGATCAGACTGGGATAATGTACTATGAGCTGCTAAAACCTGGCGAAACAGTTACTGGCCAACGCTACCGACTGCAATTAATGCGTTTGAGCCGAGCATTGCGTGAAAAACGGTCGGCCCCATGTGGCAATTGTCGTTAAAAATTACTTGGAAACGTTGAAATGGGAGGTCCTACCCCACCTGCCATATTCGCCAGACATTGCTCCTTCTGATTATTGGTTGTTCCGACGGATGCATCACGATTTGGCTGGACACCGCTTCACTTCTTCCGAAGAAATTCAAGAATGGCTAGATTCATGGTTTGCGTCCAGAGAGGACTCATTTTTCAGAGATGGAATCCGAAAATTGCCAGAAAGGTGGACAAAGGTTGTGGCTGCCGATGGACAATACTTTGAATAACATGTTTTTTCATTTTGATAATAAATAAAATGTTTTTTTAACGAAAAAAAAACGGACCGAATTAATTTGTACTCCCAATATAAAACCAAAAACTTTCTGCAGAAATAAATATTTGGTCAAAAACTTTCTGCAAATGAATCTTAAAAAATTACGTATATTATTTTTACGTTATGAATTAAAAACAGTGGTTTAAAATAATTACCATAAAAAATTAAAAACTAATTAATATTAATTAGAGAATAATTATTCTGGTTAAACAAGGAAAAAAAACAAACAAAGGAAATTTTCTGAAAAGAGTAAACTCCCGGCACTAAGTGTTTTTTTTTCCTGCGCCTCTTTGAAGAAATTAGAGGGGGTTTTTTGCGATCTGTTGACGATTTTTGCCGTTTTCCTGCGATTCTTTGACAAAATTTGCCGTTTTTTCATGATCCTTTTACGAAATTTGCCAATTTTCACTTTTTTTTTAATGAAATTCGCATTTTCCTGCGCTCCTTTGACAAAATTAGCAATTTTTCTTCAAACGATGGACGAAATTGATTTTTTTCGGCGATCATTCGTCAAATTTTGCGATAAATTTTATGCCTGAATTTTAAGATTTATGACCGATTTTTTTAATTTTCGGAAATGATCACCTTAATTTTTCGGAATTTTCAGACCAGAGGCTTGCCGACAGATTTTCGATCGCAGAAAACGTGTTCAAATTCTAAGTGATGTTTCGAATTTTTTTTTCAAAATGTTAAAAATTAAATTTTTTTACAATGGATTTTAGCGTTTGAAACAGAAAAATATGAAATTTAAAAATATGTAGTTAGTTTTCCCATATTTCTAAAAGTTACGCCAATGAGAAGTCATAAAAATGATCCAAAAGAAACTTATGTGCGACGATCGCGTACATTCAATTCTTATCTTTCATAGAAGCGTCATAAGGAGGCTCAGAGTGTCGCAGGGAGAGCGCATATTTCATGCTTTTTAGGTTCTGACTTTTAAGTATCTCAGTTAACAAAAAAAAAAAAAAAAATTAATATCAGGGTAGGCTTTGGTCTATTCTTATACACATTTTCGGATCTCTACAGGCGGTAGATTTCAATAGCCGCTTTTAATCCCTGTAAAAGTCCTCTCCGATTACTTTACGATTTTTTGCCGTGTTTGGGAGGGAGGGGAATTAATCGGATATAATGGTACCTTGAGATGTATGAGAAAAAGTTTAAAATATTCAAAATATCGATTTATAAAACATGTTAACTCTTCAATAAAATATGGAAAAAAAAACTGCAAATTTTTCTTAAATGAAAGCTTTCACTAAGTTTCGGTTTCGGATCGTTTAGCGTTCCGGATAATATATCCTGTACTATATATTAAAAATATATTTAAATCTAAATTTTTGAAAAATGACACACATACGAGTGAAGAATAATAGATGAGTTCATGCGAAATATTTGCATTACGTTAGCTTTAGAATAGTGCAACCAAATTAAATTTTTCCAGGATTCACCTTTTTTATTTTTTTACTAGCAAAGTTGTATATAATAATGTGATAAAAGGGGATAAAAACATATCTTCAGAATAGATATTTAATAATAACAATCTCGTTTCTGAAAAAATCGTTTAGTTGTTATATATTATTTATTATTAAAAAACTAGGGCTATTAAAGAATACTTTTAATTAAGATTACTTACCTGCAATTAACAGAACTTTCGGTTTCAGAAAAGAATCATGCCGTCACCAAAACGAAATTAAAACACCTTCTCACTCAGCAGCAGTCAGCAGAAGAGAAGAAGATCGCGGCTCTCCGTTCGCTTTAACCAGCCCTTCAGCTTCCGCCTGTTTCACTCTTCATGAAAAAGGGTTGCATTAAATAACAAACGAAATTATTTGGCGACATTCAACTTTAAAGCTGACAAAAGAAACCGGAAAATAACTCTATTCTATTGTGCGGTTCGCTCTTTTACAGAGTCCCATCATTGGCAAAGATATTGCCCATTTGGCGACAAATTTGTATAGCTAAAACTTCTGCCTGTCAAAATGTGAATTTAGTAAAATATTTAGCGAAAATTCTACTTCCAAGTGAAAAATAAGAACTTTTTTGCGGACGAACCTCGGAATTTGGCAAAATCTTGATACATGATACCACATAAAAAAATCCCTGACTTTTCCAGGTTTTAGAAAAAAATTGCAATTTTCCCTGACTTTTTGAGCACTTGTCATTTTCCCTGACAATTCCCGGTTTTCCAGTCGCGTACGAACCCTGTTGTAAAAATGTATCATACCTAAGGCCAATGTTATTTTACAGAAATTTAACAAGCCATTTCAAAAAGATTTTTTTTTTCAAAATGAATAAACAATAAACTCATAATTAAGTAATAAATTCCAATAAGGATAGTTCAGAGTACCTCTATGATTTTTTTTCATTTTGGTGAAGTGTTCTTAAAACATAAAAAGGACTGTGACCAGGAATTACCCCCAGAATCTTGCTGACCAGGAATTACCCCGGGTGACCCTAATACCTATTCAGTCAGTCCGGACTTACGAAAAGTGACCCTATATCCAGTACTGACTGTAGCTATACCCATTTTTACCTGCATGGGTTAAAATGGCTATGGCATGCATAGCTTTTGTCATAGACATTTTTGGGAACAGATGTCATATTCGCCCCATATTGGCGCGATTTTTTTCTGTCGCCAATATCATATAGTCAACAGGTACTTAACTTGCGTCAAAGTGTAGCTATTTTGTTTGATGTGGTAACCCGGATTATGTTGTTGATGTTTTCGCCAAATTGGCAACCGAAAGAAATCGCGCCAATATGGGACGAATATGACATCTGTACCCATTTTTGTAGCCTAATAGAGAAAAACTGTGTGTTTTCATTCCAAAAATATGCAATGTAAAGAAAAACAAAAAGGTTTTATTGTATAACATTTACTAGAAAATTTGGTACTTTGTTAGCCGGGCGCCAGTGTTATATATACATATATTATATCGATATACATATATATCATACAGCGGTAGAATTGATATAAAAAAGGCACTGGTCCCAAGGACCAATAAGCATAAGAGTTTACTGGTCCGCAGTAATCATCACTGGCCTGCTACATAAAATTCCATTAAGTCCCTTTAACCCTTTGAGTGCCCCCCCCCCCTCCCCCCTTCCTAGAATATAAATCAACCTTCCTTTGCAGTTATCCAAAATTTTCGTCATAATAAAATCTAAAATTATAATTTGCTAAAAATTAAACAGTACATAAAGAAAAACTATAAAATTATTAATTAAACATTTCATTTCAGATAATCTATTTCAACTGACTATGGTTTAATTCAATTTTTTTAAGTAATTAAATTATTTCAATTCCATTAAATTTTTCAAATTAGTGGTCCGATTGAATTTTTGGTGGTCTCGGACCAGCGGACCACCAAGGATTTCGAACGCTGTCATATATGGGTCATTCCAAAAATAAAGGTTCTTTTGAGAATTTTTTTTCAAAATTTTTTTCACTAAAAATTAAGTAAAAAAACCTTTGGGAGAATTGTATATATCTTCAAGAATAGAAATTGAATATCAGCAGCACACTTTTTAAAATATATTATTTACTACACATAGACACATTGAATGAAAAGTGTCTCCTGTGTTACCCTATTTTAAATAATCTCCCCGTATTGTCTTATGAAAGTTTAAAATTATTTTTACGATTTTAACATTTTGATACATGAACGATCTTTCTCTTATATATTTATCTTATATATTGATCTTATATTTTCTCACAAAATGGGCATATTATGTCCCAATTTTTTAGTATTCTCGCAATATAAACCTTTATATACTTACGTAAAAAGTATAGTAATATAATAAAATCTCAGTCATACTTACTTATACGTATTAGTCATTGCATATTTAACCCTTTGATTCTTAAGAAAGTTCTTTCTTTTTGTTAAGATTGCAAAAAACATGTCAGTAACACAGGGGACACCAAAATAACAAAGCGCACACATGTTCAGCACTAAGAATGCAAAAATCTTAGAAAAGTGTTTTTATATATTAATTAGATTTTTATTTCTCATATGCAGCAACAGGTAGATCAAAATACTAGAATATTCTGTTGTTTTGATTTTTTAAACTTAGGTTTTCAATCCCTTAACAGTATAGTAAAATTCAGAAATAGGAGTACTCAAAAATAAGCACCCTGTATATGAACCGGCACACGTTTTCACTAAGTCGCTGAATACAACATGTAGATTAAATGTTTTCATAAATATGTATGAATATAGATGTAACAAGTAAAGTAAATGAAATAATTACATGTTTACATTCAATAGTTTGTTGTGAACAAATGTAATATTGCTATCTGGCATCAATAAATATTTTAAAATAAAGTTTCCAGTGACAGAAAAGTATGCATTATAGAAGGCTTCATTTTATTGGTATTTTAATAAAGGGACAAAAAAATACCCGAGTAAATCTTAAGTACGGTAACTTTGATTTGAAGAAAAAAAGTAGTTGAGTTTTTAACAGAAGTTTATTTTTAAATTTCTGGATTTTCTACCTTTTAAATAGTATGGTATACAATATATAAATATATTTTTTTTCTGTCTCTCCCTTGTAAAAATATGGTTTTGGTTGCATTAAAACAAGCGTAAATGTGATACACTTCCTGATACATGATCTTTTGAATCAAGAGTTGCACAATGTCATTTCTATAAGGCAATTAACACGATCAGTTTGCATAAATTTCCAAATTTTTTAAAACAGATGTTTTGAATTTTATATTACTGCATAATTTGCATTAACATATACTTCAAATATCAACTAAGAGAGTAGCTGCAACATAAAATTGGCTGTTTGCAGTAGCAGAAGCATAAGGATATTTTCCACCTTCCTAAAAATTCTAACTTTAATTAATAATAATAAAAATCTGCATATTTCTCGAGTTAAAATAACATACAAAACTTTATATATAAGTGTTAGCTAAAAAAATAAATTAAACCCATTTTGTTACTTCATTATGGTAACACAGGGGACTAGTAACACGGGGGACAAAATGTAATAAAAAATTACCCATATATTTATATTTTTAAAGAAACAATGCAAACTCTTATGGAATATTTTCTTTTAACTGAGATGTACACTTTAAACCCTAATTCAATAAAATATATAGGGTAGATGTGCCAGTAATGGACACCCTTAAGGAATTTCTTTACAAATTATTTTTTTATTAATAGTTATAATTATTATATTCCAGTTTTTTCAATATTATATTAATCTATCAACAATATTTAACCATTCTTATAGCCTCATTTCCCCATATGAATAGAAATTTAATTTTAAATAACAGAAATATATCAAAACACCCAAAAGCCCAGTAATGGACACCCTCTGTTCCAGTAATGGACACCCCATAAAAAGTAATAAATATAATTGTTTTTATGACTGTATTTAGAACCAGAATTTAATGAATACCTACTAATGAAACAAAATAGTTATTTTTAAATAAATTTAACAATTAGGATACCAGTAATTAATAAAATATTTGTGATAATCATTTACTGTTTGCATCAATTATTGTAATTATCAAAAGATCGAGGTTTTAATTATTTTAGATGGATAGTTTAAAATACTAAATATCAGACAATTACAGCTATCAAATTATTGAAACAGTGGTGGATTTAAAAGGTAAAAAAAAAAAAAAAGTTTTGGAATATTAATGTTTAGTTTTGTGTCACTATTTTTAACAATCTTCCAGAGATTACTTGATCCTATCATTTATAATAATCAATGTTACAAATGTGAAAGAAATGATAATGTGAGTTGAATATTTTAAATACTAAATAAAATAATTTCAAAATAAAACTGTAGAACTGATGTTTGAGGCCACTGATCTGCAGATTTACTAGTTTCTTGAATATTACCTATAACTTTCATTAATAGTATTACATTTATTTTTTTTATAAGGAAACATTTAAGACAGAAAATGGATATTTAATAGCTTCTGTAACTTAATTGTTTTTATTTAAAAACGGAGAGGGATTAAGCCCTATGAACCCCTCTTTGACAGTGCTCTTAAACAGTATTTTCTGCTTCCTGGCTGGTTTGATTGCCAGATTATAAAATATGTGAGGTATATATATGCCCGGTAGCAGAAAGTGCGTGACGCGCGACGTGCGTCACAGATTTATTTTGGACCTTGCAGATAAATTTGCCAACTTGAAAAAAAAAAAAGTATTTCCTTAAAAAAAAAAAAAAAAAAAGTACGAAAATTCTGACAAAAAATATCGCGAATTCGACAATTGGTCGCCGGAAAATATCAATTTCGACAACCGTTCGCTTAAAAAATCAGTAATTTATAGTAGTGATGCAACGAATAGTGTTTTGGCCGAACAACCGAATACCGAATATTCGGCCAAGTTACAGCCGAATAATGAACTTATTTTTGCCTAAAAACAAAATATAATATGCACTATATGCACAATTCTTGTATATTTCACAATTAAAATGTATTGTTTTCTTTTAAAAAATTATTTATAATTTTTTAAAGCCTTATTTTACTCTGAAAAAATATTCGGCCATGTTCGGCCTAAAAATTGCCTCAATAATATAATTCAGACTCCCCCAAAAAATTCTTAGCAAAAGTTCCTCATCAGGTACTGTCTAGTTACATTTTAATAGATATTATGTGTGTTGTTGTTACATTTTAAAATAATGACAAAATTTTAAAAGTACTAGGAAACATAAGTTTCAGCTTTCAGATGAAATAAAAAATAAGAAATCTTAATATCTTAAGAAAAACCACTGATAGAAAAGGTGAAAGGAATATCCTCTAAAATGGTGGAAAGAAATCATTGTAGACTTTATAAAGTTCACAATTAACAAAATTTTTGTTTATCTTTATTATTATTTTTTTTTCTTTGCTGTCAGCAGTGAAACCTCTATAGAAAGTGCCCCTCAATGTGAAGAAGTAAAAGAAATTAGTAATTTTCTTTCCCAGCCACTATTAGAAAAACAACAGTGTCCTTTGGAGTGGTGGGCGAAAAATTCTGAAGACTTTCCAAACCTTTCACAATTAGCCTAAAAGTACCTTTCTGCACCAGAAAGCACCGTACATAGTGAGAGATTATTTTCAGAAGCAGGTAGCATTTACGAAAAAAAAAAAAAAAAAAAAGAAATAGACTATCACCTGAGAATGCTGAATTATTATTTCTGCATCATAATCTACGTTTATTGAAAACATTTTAACTGTTTTTTAAGGCATTACAATGCTATTCTTGAAAAAAATATCTAAAACGTAAATGCATACTAATTAAAAGAATTTAGTATTTACATTTCTTTCATTATTTAATAAGAAATAGTAACAGACTTAAAAAAATCACTTAAATTATATTTAACTTTTATGCGTATTTAAGAAAAGAAAAAAAAAAAAGGCCTTGCAACATATACGACTTAAATATCTTATACATATAAGACATCTATATCTAATCAATCATATATTTATGTTCTTTATAGGTATAAATCAAAATATTATTGAAAGAAATGTTTTTTTATGTAACAAGGGTTAAATGTTAAACTTCCCATTATGATTAAAAAAAAAAAAAAAAAAAAAAAAAAAAAAATGAATTAGCTTGTACTGCTGTTTTCACAGCTAAACAATTTTGAATAGATTAATTTTAAATTTAACAGATTATGTTAGCTTATTACAGATACTTTTTGTACTTACTGATACAGCATAAAAAATTTTTAAGATGATTCCTAAATTAGCCTCTTATATAAAAATGGGTAGATAAAACCCATTCGGAGTATGAAATATGAAAGTTAATGGGAAAAAAAAGTGTTAGTTAATTTCAAATAAAATTTTCATTATATATGATGAATAAAAATTGTCAAATTAAAAAGTTATACTGTGTAAAAATAAAAACATTTATTACAGTATTATTCGGCCAAGGCCGAATAATGGACTTGATATTCGGCCGAAGCCGTATATTCGGCAGACAGGCCGAATGGGCCGAATATTCGTTGCATCTCTAATTTATAGCCAAAGGGTCACTATAAAAACGCGAATTTCGTCAAAAGAGCCCGGAAAAAAACATGAATTTCGTAACAAGGTTGTGGGGAAAATGCAAATTTTTGTCACGAGATCGCGAAAAAAACACCAATTTCGTCAAAGGATCACGGAAAGAATGCGAATTTAGTAAAAGGATCGCGGAAAGAACGCGAATTTAGTCAAACGATTGTGGGAAAAACACAAATTTAGTCAAATGATCACGAAAAAACGCAAATTTATATCAAAGGATTGCGAAAAAACGCAAATTTATGTCAAAGGATTGCAGAAAGAACGCGGAATTTCGTCAAAAAATCTCGAAAAACACGAATTTCTGCCAAAAGATCGCTGTGCAAACTTGAATTTTATCCAAAAATCCCCGAAAAAAACGTGAATTTCGTTCCAGGGGCGCCAGAAAACACAACTCTCTATCACAAAATCGCGGAAAAAACTTGAATTTCATCAAAGGATCGAGGAAAAAGCAAGAATTTAGTCGGACAATCGCGGAAAAAATGCAAATTTCTGTAAAACGATCGCGAAAAAATGCTAATTTCTGTAAAAGGATCGCGAAAAACGCAGATTACTGTCAAAGGATCACGAAAAAAAGAAAATTTATGTGAAAAGATCGGAATTAAATTTGCGGAATTTCGTCAAAAGATCGCGAAAAATGCAAATTTCTGCCAAAGGATCGCTGTCAAAACGCGAATTTCATCAATAGATTCCAGGAAAAACGTGAATTTCGTCCCAGGGACGCCGAAAAAGCGCAAATTTTTGTCAGAATCGCAGGAAAAACACGAAGTTCGTCAAAGAATCGAGGAAAAAACAAATTTCGTAAAGGTTCGCGAAAAAAAGCTCGTTTTATCAAAGGATCGCGAAAAAACGGCAAATTTCATTGACAGATCGCGAAAAAACGGCAAATTTCGTCAAAATATCACGAAAAAAAAAACGAGAAATTTCCTCATAAGATCGCGAAAAAACAGCAGATTTCGTCAAAAGATCGAGGAAAACGGCATATTTCGTCAAAAGATCGAGGAAAACGGCATATTTCGTCAAAAGATCGAGGAAAACGGCATATTTCGTCAAAAGATCGCGAAAAAATGCAAATTTCATCAAAAGCGCTCGAAGAAAAACACACAATTAGTACCGGTAGTGGATTTTCGCTCTCTGCCCCCCCCCCCTGTTGTAACCTTTTGGAAAATTTGCCGTGAATTTCAGATTTTTTTTTTTTTTTAACTCAGAATCACCCTTTGTATTAATCAGTAAGAATGCTGTTTATTTTAACACTCATAATGTTTGTACATAAGAAAATGTAACACGCTACTCCCGCAGACAATTTTCATCCCACTAAATTGCTGTCGCAGACACAACCATAACTTTCTACTACTGGGTATATATGTACTACATAAAAAATAAATAAAATAAAATATCGAAATTTTATTAATCACATAAAATAACTTAAAAGCAGCTATTTATAAAAGTTTTGGTGTTATTACATTTTGGTAAGTATAATTAGGGTTTCGTTCATCTCACGAAACCCTATTCGTCTCGCTCCTCCGTCTGTCTGTCTGTCACAGAGCCCGTTCTCAGAAACTATACATGTTAGAGACTTGAAATTTTGGGTACTTATAGCTGAACACCTCACATCAAACAACAAATCATAAAATTTTGAAAAAGTTGGTAATCAACCGAATTACGGGCTAATTAACTTCTAAAATTAACCAATCCACCTTTTTAACGCAAATTCAAACGGACTTTCTCGAAATCATTCGTGTTTCTCCTAAGGGTTGCCAGTAAAATCAGCCGAATGCACGGTTACCACGGAGGAAATTAAGCCGAAAAATGAAGTGGAGATTTTAAAGCGAAATCGTATATCACAAAATATTGGTCCGAGAAATTTGTAAATGGAATAGACAGACGCAGAAAAAAATCTACTTTCATTTGGTATAAAGTTCACATTTCTGCGATGTGTATAAGTTAAAATATCCACTAAAAATCGATCGATAAAAATTTAATTTCTTTAATTGGAAAGACAAGGAAATAAAAAGATTTCAATTCGGCGGGAAAGCAGGTAGACATGACGACGCTGCGGTTTTCCATAATAGCATATTTTAATACGAAATTTTAACTTTTTAAATATTAAATTTTTTGATTAAATTTTTTGGCATCCCGATGTCAAATTTCTCGCTGATTTCATTGATACCCATATCTAAGTCCTATCTTAATTACAAGCTGAAATATTATTTAATTAATTGGTTTATTCCTATCAAATGCGTCGATTAAAATGAATCGATTAAAATTTAACCACGAATTAACTTAAATTATGAAATCTAATAATTTGCCTGGGCTTTTTGAACAGCGATATGAGATAAGTATAACTCATTCATCATCAGAAATTTTACTTCATACCACTATTTTCTAATAGTAATTTCAGGAAATATTTTGAATTATTGGTTAAGACCGCCACTCAGTCTGTTTGAAACTTTAAGATAGTTTATAACACATAGAAAAAATTGTAAAAAAGAATGGAGTGTGATATTTCGAGGAGGGGTGGGGGGGAGCTAGAATTATTTTTTAAATCTTAGCGTTTGTTACCGCAGCAAATATTTTAAATTCTTGTTTAAGACCGCCACCATCCCGACCCATCTATCTACGGAAAGATTGCGCAAAGGAGTTTCGTTCAGATATGCTTTTGTTAAGAATAGAGTGCATTCCCTGGTGGTGGAATGTGGAACTAACATAACGCGATTTTGTTAAAATTAGAAAGTCTAACAAGTCGATCTGTTTGAAACTTTAAGATATTTTATAACACATAAGATAAAGTGTAAGAAAGAATGACACGCGAAATTCCGGGGAGGGGGGGGCGGGGGGGGGCGCTAGATTTCTATTTAAAAAATTAGCGTTTCTGACCGCTTTAGGTGACTTTTTGAGGGAGTCCTGAGATATATGCTACTTATTTAATATAAAATTGTCTAAAGTTTAGTTACCACTATTTCCTAATAGTAATTTCAGCAAATATCTTAATTTCTTATTAAGACCGCCACCACCTTGAGTAACACATCTACTTATAGGTTGTTTAACGGAGTTTCCTTCCGATACAGTTTTGTTAAGAATAGAGTGCGCTCCCTGGTGGTGGAATGTGGAACTAACATTTTTGTTAAAATTAGGAAATATAACAAGGCGATCTGTTTGAAATTTTACGATAGTTTATAACACACTAAAAAAAGTTTATAAAAAATGGCGCGTGAAATTTCGGGAAGGTGGGGAGAGGGGGAGGGGCAAAATATTTCTTTTTTGTTTCATACCGTTTCAGGTGCGTTTTTTGATGGAGTCCTCAGATACATGCTACTTATACTTATTAAATATAAATATGTCAAAAATTAAATTACCACTATTTCCGAATAGTAATTTCAACAATTATCTTAAATTCTTGCTGAAGACCGCCACTCCCTCGAGTAACATATCTACTAATGGGTTGTGTAAAGGAGTTTCGTTCAGATACGCTTTTGTTAAGAATACAGTGCGCTCCCTGGTGGTGGAATGTGGAATTAACAGACCGCGATTTCATTTAAAGTAGGAAATCTAACAATTCAATCTGTTTTAAACTTTAAGATACTTTATAACACACAATAATAAATTATAAAGAAGAAGGGCGCGTCGCATTTCGAGGAGGGGGAAGGGGGGGTGAGGGAGGTGCACGAACAAAATTAGGAAATATAACTGGACGATCTGTTTGAAACTTTAATATGGCTTATAAAACATAACAAATTTTTTAAATCAGGCCGCGTCAAAAATGATGGTGACCATCTGCCCACTCCCCCCCAAGAGGGGCACTTTTCTAAATTTGGCAGATACCTGTCATGTCATATATCGTAGCATTTTGGGGGTGGGGGGCGAACAAAATTAGGAAATATAACAAGGCGAATATGTTTGAAACTTTAACATAGTTTAGGATGTGTTTGACAAAATTTAGAAAGTATTCCATGGCGATAAATGTATCGTTTTTGTATCGTAATCGTTTTGAAAGAAAGTGTTTTGAAAGGAATATTAAACGAAACATTTGTGCGATGTATGATCACACTTACCCACTTGTTTAAAAATTAAATTTGATTATTTAGGTTTGCAGTTAAGCCAAAGTATTTTATCCACTATAAACATTACTAAAATTGCATTTTTAGCAATGTCTCACATGGGGTGTCCATTACTGGAAAATGACTCATTAACCATCCCAGTAATGTACACTTCTTTAATGTCTCTTAAAACCTTAAAAAGAAATGAAATTTTATAAATAGCCATTAGTATATAAAATTCAAAGTTTTCTATTGCTACTCAAACAAAAACATTCAAATTTTGCAAGAAAATAAATAATATATAAATTAATTAAACGAAGCCAGCTCTTAATCTCTTCATTAAGATTTTCACAGAAAAACAGCAAAACTTTGAAACATTATTTTCTGCTTCCTGATTGGTTTGATTAAAAGTGTCAACAATAACATAGTTTTATAAAACATACAAGGGGGAATTATAAAAAAAATAATTAAAGCTAAATATTTATTAGTTATTATTTTATGAACCAAAAACATCAAGGGGTGTCCATTACTGGCACATCTACCCTATATATTATTAATGTAAATTGATGGTAACATAGGAGACACTTAAAAAACACAGCTACCTTCAAAAATCACTTTAGCTCAGGTAATATTTTTCAAAATTTAACATTTGAAATAATGGCTACCTAAGATAAATGATAGCTCTAAAAGTGCATGATTGACTTAATGATAACACCATAATTTTGTTCCAAAATTAAATATAAATATTTGAAAAGATAGTTCAGAAATATTTTTCTTTAATGCAATTCTGAAATTTTGGATAAATTGCATTTATTGCCTTTTAAATAGCTTTATTTAAAATTGTGTACTGCAAAAAGCCATGTCCCAAAAACAATTTTTGATTTTTAGACCATATTTTTTTCCACATATGTATATTAAAAGTTATGTCTGGACTTAATATTGGATAAAGTAATTTATCCAAAATTTCAGAATTGCATTAAAGAAAAATATTTCTGAACTATCTTTTCAAATATTTATATTTAATTTTGGAACAAAATTATGGGAAATATAACCTTATTTATTGGGGGTTAACAACATTTAGGTTCCAAATTTTTGTCTTAATATTAAGAACAAAGTGGAAGTAACACAGGGGACAAATATTACGGGACATGAGAATTTTCCTTATAAAATGAAAAAATATCTAAAAATATATATTTAAAGTATGTAGGTATAATATTAAGACTACAGAGGCTTTAAGAATATCATCAGACATAACTTTTAATGGTACAGATGGGTGATTCTCCAAAAACCTAACATTTTCAAATCACAAATTCTTAAAAAACAAAAGTGCTTTAAAAATTCTAAAAAAATTCATACTTACTCGGTATACAACACATAACAAGGGAAAAATAAAGGGAACTCACTTTAACTATGTTAAGTATGTGAAAGTAAGGGACTGAAATTTCAGATACCAGGAGAGTGACAGGTGGTGCCAGGAGAGTGACAAAATGAGTTTCATCAAGGGTTATGAGAAATTTAACAAACTAACTGAAGTATTTAATTCAAAAATATGTTTATTTTTGACAAAAAAATGTATATCTTACATTAGTCATACTACATAACCTTTAAAAAACGTCAGAGAAATAAAAATTAGAAACTCTGTAGCTGCTACCAATGGGCTCGGGAGGAGATATTTTTCTAATAATGTCTTCCATTAAATATTCATGTATGTCTTCTTTTTTTGGCCAGCACCAAGTTGTTCTGTTTATATTTTTGGGTTCCATAGAGTTTATTCTTGCTTTTCCACCTACAAGCTCTATTATCTCTCCTGCAAAAATTTCATCTTCATAATAAAAGATAACCCAGTCTCCAACATTGTACAACTGTATTTGTGCTGTTTGTGTTGGATCTGTTGAGACAGAAAAATAAATTCCATAGTGCCGACAGTTTTCCTCAGCTTTGCATACATGACAACTTAGGGTCCTGTAATTCATCTTTGTGTCGGTGTCTCCAAGCTCTGCTGTAACCTGGTGAACTTTCATAGTTCCTTTAATAGCTTTAAGATCACTAGCAGATGACAAAAATGAGTCCATTTTGCTAATATTATCTTCTTCCACAACCCACAATAGTATTTTTGGGCAGTGTTCTTTAAGGATTTTTACCAGCACATCGATGTTGTTGACATCACACCCCATAGAGACCACCTTATCGGCAGTTCTTTTCAGGCAGCCACCTACGCCATCAGGAGCCCCTTTACCATGACTGGCTTCAGTAAAGTTCCATGCAATTCTTTTGATGTTTGGGAATCTTATTTTTATGTATTTTTTAAAGAAATAAAAGTTCTTTTTGTTTCGATATTGGTTCGATGGTGAGTCTGACAGAAAATGAATAGCTGAAATTCTTTTATTTTGTAGTAGATGTGACAAAACAGGTTCTAGATGTGCCCAAATGGCACAAGCATCATGGCGTGTACTTTTTGACAATGTACAAAAAGAAATTGGTTTTGAAGTACTATCATCAGTCTTGTGATATGCTACACCAGTGTGAAGTGTAATTTGCTCTCTTGAAGCCCCAAAATGCATAGATTGTACTTCACTAGCGTACTTTAATGCATAATTTTCGCTAAAATCAATATGTATCAATACATCCTCACAGGTCAGATTTTCTTTAAGTTCTTTTATGTACATATGCTGGTGTTTGATGTTTGCAATATGAGTCATAAACTTTTTTATGCTATTTTCTAGTTCATCAACAGCTTCTCCAATAGTGCTTATTACTTTGTCCTTTTTTATAACCGTAACAATTTTCTCCTTACCTCTTATCTTACGTGCTTCTTTATGCAAATTCCATTTTTGATAAGTAAAAGTATCACCACTGATGAAGTCATTATAAGTTATAATTCTTTCAGCACAGCTACTGCATTGTCTCAATAGGCAGGATTCTTTATTTTTGTCACAGCACAAAGTTTCTGCTATTTGTTCTGGTTTCTGTGAATTAATCACCTTACATTTGTTAAGTTTATCTACCAGCATTTCAATATTGTGATGTATTATGCACAAACAGGTATCTCTGCTTTGAAGAGTTGGTTTGACAACCCAGAAAGGACGCAATTTGCAAAATAAAGAATAACTTATCCGTACACCAAGGTTTTTTGTTCTGAAGCGCTTATGTAGCTCCTTCATTGTTGTGTTCAGGTACCTCTTCTGTTTTTTTATTTTTTTTTCTAGTAATAAAATCTTTTTTTCCTGGACTGAGGGTTGTATTTTCATCATCATTAAAGAAATAGTTAACCATTTTATGGATTTTATCTTTCTGTTTCTTGTATTGTCTAACTGCAACAGGAATTCTCATAAATGGAAATGCACTCTGCACCCTATACTTCTTTATTATCTTTCCAACTAAAGATGTTTTTAAGATTCTTTTGGTCCTATACGATTTAATGGATGAAATTGTATCAGCTAATTGTGCCCTAATGATTTCCCCTGTGAACAGTTTTCTTCTTATATCTTTGTCGACTCTTCTTCCCTGGAGAAAATGAGTAATTTTAGCTTTTGGTGTCAAATCTTTAATTTGGCTTTGTTTTATTTCCTTTTGATTTGCTTTTGCTTTTAGTCTCTGATACTGTTTTCGATATTTTTCAGCTTTCTTATGAGATTTTTCTAGTTCTAACTTCAACTTTTTTATTTCTCTACATTTTCTTGTATCATTTCGTCTCCTCCTTTTTTTTGATTCAATTGTCCTTCCGTCAGAGGTTGCTGAACTGACATTACATATATCTGACATATTTTCAGGAGTTTGTAAAACTTCAGTTGTACTTATGGCTTGATAATCTAATTCTTGACCTTGAGTTGGATCATCATGGTCACTATCTGGCGGAGTATCTTCGTTTATATTACAGTTTGCTTGCTGTTGAATGGACTTTCTAATTCTGCACTTCCTTTGGCATTCTCTCCACTTTAGCCTAGTGGCCCTTTGGTCTCTTGCCGATTGATTTTCAATTAACTTAACTGTTCCCTTGCTCTTCCTAGCATTGTATTTAGTTTTCCATTTAATCTTCTCATCTTCCAATTTCTTAGGATCGTTTTTTAATTTTTCATATCTTTTCCGTTCGGCTTCTCTCTTTTTCTTCAATCGCTCTTCTCTTGATTGTTTGGGTTTTTTTTCCTGCCATAATGAGGGGTGATTCTGTAAGGGAAAAAAAAAATCTCAATACGATTTCATTATTTTATTCCATTATTTACATAACTTAGATGTAATTATTGAGTCATCTGTAGACTGTTTTTATATAAATTGCCCAATTAAAAGAAGAAAAAAAAACAATTAGACTAAAGTTGGTGTCCTGTTTAAACATTTTAATTTAAATTTCATTAATTTAAAATTACGCAAAATGTAGAATTTTCTCATTTTCTGGCAGCATTGTATACAACTTACAAATCAAAAGTATTTTACACTACAAGAAAAGTCACCAACATTTACTAAAAAACAATCCATTATCTTATTCTAATATTAATTTTCTCTAAAAAGTTTAATTACAAAAAGCTTACCTAAACTAGGTGTATAATAAACTAGATATTAGTATGCCTAAGTGGAATTTGAAAAAAATCTATCTATCTACAGAATTTATTACCAGTGTTTATAACAAATGTCACTCTCCTGTATGTTAAGTCACTCTCCAGGCACAGAAAATGCCAGGAGAGTGATATTGTTGTCTACCAGGAGTGTGACATTTTTCTTATATAAGGCTTGCTACTCAGGCCAAGAACCAAATTTAGGGTTAAGAAGGTTTTTATATTATTATCATCACTTAATTACACATAATAACAGGCATTATTTTTAAAAAATTCTTTTATATATAATAGAAAAGTTGTACAGGAGTATGACAACAAAAAATGTTACATACCTCAGTTTAAAACTTCAAAACTATGATAAGAACTCCAGATGAATCAGATCTTCAAAGCACTCTATGAATACAACAAAATGGTAGGAATAAAGAGTGTTGCCATGCACTAGGTTATAAATTCCATCTTTTTTCCTTGAAATTATTGAAAATATTCCAGGCCAGGAGAGTGACATGAAAACCTTGGGACAAACTTTAAAATGATTTACCTTGATAAGTTAAATGATTAAATGGATTTAAAAAATGTTATTTTATACCTTTAAGTATATATAGTTTACTAATACTAATTTAATTTGTGAAATGTTGTTGTGAAATTTTTAAACAAATTAAATAAGTTTGTGAAAAAGATTCGGACAGACCAGGAGAGTGACTTTCCAGCCATTTAAAATTTTTTATAGGAAATAATAAATGAGTAAATATTTTTTATATACATAGGAATACATGGGAAAAATTATGTCTGATAATTAAAAAAATATAAAACTTTCTATCTCAAGCCATTGTTGTGATATTTTGCTCGGACACGATATTGTTAGGTTTTTGGAGAATCACCCAGATGTCATATTCGCCCCATATTGGCGCGATATTTTTCGGTTGCCAATTTGGCGAAAACATCAACAGCATTAACAACATAATCCAGGTTACCACATCAAGCAAAATAACCACACTTAGGCGCAAGTAAAGTACCCGTTGACTATATGATATTGGCGTCAGAAAAAAATCGCGCCAATATGGGGCGAATATGACATCTGTACCCATTTAATATAGGGTAGATGTGCCAGTAATGGACACCCTTCCAGTAATGGGCACCCCTTGATGTTTTTGGTTCATACAAAAATAACTAATAAACATTCAGCTTTAATTATTTTTTTTATAATTCCCCCTTGTATGTTTTATAAAACTGGGTTATTGTTGACACTTTTAATCAAACCAATCAGGAAGCAGAAAATAATGTTTCAAAGTTTCGCTGTTTTTCTGTGAAAATCTTAATGAAGAGGCTAAGAGTTGGCTTCGTTTAATCAATTTATATATTATTTATTTTCTTGCAAAATTTGAATGTTTTTGTTTGAGTAGCAATAGAAAACTTTGAATTTTATATACCAATGGCCATTTACAAAATTTCATTTATTTTTAAGATTTTAAGAGGGGTGTCCATTACTGGGATGGTTAATGAGTCATTTTCTAGCAATGGACACCCCATGTAGACATTGCTAAAAATGCAATTTTAGTAATGTTTATAGTGCATAAAATACTTTGGCTTAACTGCAAACCTAAATAATCAAATTTAATTTTTAAATTATACTTACCAAAATGTAATAACACCAAAACTTTTATAAATAGCTGTTTTTAAGTTATTTTATGAAATTTCAATATTTTATTTTATTATTATTTTTTTTTAATGTAGTACATATACCTTGCATATTTTAGGCTTAGATGCCGTATGTTCCCTACGCCGTTGTTGTTTTGAAATGTTTGGCGATTTTTTGTTGGCGTGTTGACGGTGGTTATGGATATGGCAACCTCGATATGTTGAATGTCATGTGACGTGTTTTTGTGACGTGTCGTTCTGGCAACCGAGAAGTTAATGTTGGAATATCGTGAATGTATTTTGATATCGTATTGTATAGTTCTGCCTTTTTATTTTTATGTGAAATTTATTGAATGTATTTGATTAACTATGTTTTCTGTAGTCCGTTTAAACGCTGTTGTTGAAATAATTAGGAAATATGAGGAAATTTTGACAAGAAAAGAAGGTTTGTTTATAGTTTGTGAATACGGATTGATAAGCCTATTTAGGAAAATGTTGGCGATAATATTTCGAGCTGGATCTTTCAAGAAAGCAGATGTTTGTTAAGGTATGTTGATAATTTTATGTATTTTACTGCTTTTGAGTTTTTTACATTTTGTGATTCCTAGAAAGCGAGAATTGCTGAATTTTGAGAATTCTATATAGCGAGAAATGCTGAATTCGGCGATGTTTTTTTTCGGAAAATGTGCGCGAAGCGCACATACAACGATTGCTGGTTGCCATTTTAGCGAATTTTGTTTTTTATGTGTATTTTTGCTTTAAAAGTTTTTATATTATGAGATTGCTAGAAAGCGAAAACTGCTGAATTTTGAGAATGCTACACCTCGAGAAGTGTTGAATGCAGTGATGTTTTTTTTCGGAAAATGTGCGCGTAGCGCACATACAAGGATTACTGGTTGCCATTTTAGCGAATTTTGTTTATTATTTACATTTTATTTTCGTTAAGCCAAACATGCGTATAAACCGGTGCTTGGCGACATTTACTACTTGGCGGAAAAAGGGTTTTCACGCCAAGAAAATTCCAAGATGGCGGCCGGGGGGAACTTATGACATCTGTTCCATATTTTATAATCTGGCAATCAAACCAGCCAGGAAGCAAAAAATATTGTTTAAGAGCACAGTCAAAGAGGGGCTCATAGGGCTTAATCCCTCTCCGTTTAAATAAAAACAATTAAGTTACAGAAGCTATTAAAAATCTATTTTCTGTCTTAAATGTTTCCTTATTTCAAAAAAATGTAATACTATTAATGAAAGTTACAGGTAATATTCATGAAACTATAGTAAATCTGCAGATCATTGGCCTCAAACATCAGTACTACAGTTTTATTTTGAAATTATTTTATTTAGTATTTAAAATATTCAACTCACAATATCATTTCTTTCATATTTGTAATATTAATTATTATAAATGATATATCAAGTAGAGTCTGGAAGATTGTTAAAAATAGTGACACAAAACTAAACATTTAAAAATAGTGGCACAAAACTAAACATTAATATTCCAAAACTTTTTTTTAATTACCCTTTAAATCCACCACTGTTACAATAATTTGATAGCTGTAATTGCCTGATATTTAGTATTTTAATCTATCCATCTAAAATAATTAAAACATCGATCTTCTGATAATTTCAATAATTGATACAAACAATAAATGACTATCACAAATACTTTATTAATTACTGGTATCCTAAATGTTAAATTTATTTGAAAATAACTATTTTGTTTCATTAGTATGTATTCATCAAATTCTGGTTCTAAATAGTCATAAAAACAATTATATTTATTACTTTTTATGTAGTGTCCATTACTGGAACAGAGGGTGTCCACTACTGGGCCAGAGGTTGTCCATTACTGGGCTTTTGGGTGTTTTGATTAGGGATTGACCGAATACCGAATAGTCGATTCGGTATTCGGCGATTCGGCATGTAAACCGAATATTCGGCTTCGGCCGAATACTTTGAAGTATTTGGCCGAATAATTGCAGATAAGTATTTTCTTAGAAGTAGAAGAATTCTCTTTTACTTAGAAGTAGAATAGGCTAAATGGTGAGTTTCAATATTATGTGCATGAGTTCAAAGTTCAGCTGCATTACCAAAAACAAGTCAAAGGCCATTTTTAATTACAAAAAAACTTTTTTTTTTCTTTCCTAAAATAGTCTATATAGGGGTGAAATCAGAACAACTGTCTACGATATAGGAAAAAAAAGTAAGGAATATGGGCATCTTTCCATTACCATTTAATTTTAATTATTTCTACATTAGTTTTTTCAATTTAAATTTATTTAATGTGTATTCTCTTTAATATACACCTCAAATAAATAATCAGAGTTCATCTCTGTATATCTAAGGTTTATATTAAAGAAAATACATGCATCAAATAAGTATACTCCTATGCCTATCCTATAGCTTTTATAACCATTAAAATCGCTCAAATTTATCTTCATCACCACAGTGATAAATATTAATCAAAATATAAATATGTATCAATAATTTCTCAGAAAATAGTTAAATGTACAAATTGATATGATACCTTTTGTATTTGAGAACATTCCAATTCAATATGTATATAATTAGACAATCAGTATCAGCTTAATGACAACATTGTTTCTTTTTATTTGAATGAACTTTTGTTTTTCTGAGAATCCTTATCCTTAATAATAGCCTGTATAGTTTAATACTTTCATTGGGTTAATTTGGATATTGACTAGTGATAAAATAATAAAAAATAAGCGATGGGTTAATGAATTTGTGAGTTGAAAGAAGTCATTAATTTTTTTTGTGTAATTAGATTTAAGAATAAAAATGTAACTGAATTAAATTATTAAGAATTTAATTTTAATTAAAGTTTATTAAAAAAGCTAATATATGCAAAAATGTGTATTAAAAATTTTTAAGTATTCGGTTGCCGAATACCGAATATTCGGTGTACAGTTTGACCGAAGCTTCGGTATTCGGCAAAATTGCTGATTCGGTCAATCCCTAGTTTTGATATATTTCTGTTATTTAAAATTAAATTTCTATTCATATTGGGAAATGAGGCTATAAGAATGGTTAAATATTGTCGATAGATTAATATAATATTGAAAAAACTGGAATAGGGTAGATGTGCCAGTAATGGACACCCCTTGATGTTTTTGGTTCATAAAAAAATAACTAATAAATATTTAGCTTTAATTATTTTTTTTATAATTCTCCCTTGTATGTTTTATAAATCTATGTTATTGTTGACACTTTTAATCAAACCAATCAGGAAGCAGAAAATAATGTTTCAAAGTTTTGCTGTTTTTCTGTGAAAATCTTAATGAAGAGGTTAAGAGCTGGCTTCGTTTAATTAATTTATATATTATTTATTTTCTTGCAAAATTTGAATGTTTTTGTTTGAGTAGCAATAGAAAACTTTGAATTTTATATACTAATGGCTAATTACAAAATTTCATTTCTTTTTAAGGTTTTAAGAGGGGGTGTTCATTACTGGGATGGTTAATTAGTCATTTTCCAGTAATGGACACCCCATGTAGACATTGCTAAAAATGCAATTTTAGTTATGTTTATGGTGCATAAAATACTTTCGCTTAACCGCAAACCTAAATAATCAAATTTAATTTTTAAATTATACTTACCAAAATGTAATAACACCAAAACTTTTATAAATAGCTGCTTTTAAGTTATTTTATGCGATTAATAAAATTTTGATATTTTATTTTAATTATTTTTTTTTTATGTAGTACATATATATACCTCATATATTTTATAATCTGCCAATCAAACGAGCCAGGAAGCAGAAAATACTGTTTAAGAGCACGGTCAAAGAGGGGCTCATAGGGCTTAACCCCTCTCCGTTTAAATAAAAACAATTAAGTTACAGAAGCTATTAAAAATCCTTTTTCTGTCTTAAATGTTTCCTTATTAAAAAAAAAAAAAAAAAAAAGTAATACTATTAATGAAAATTATAGGTAATATTCATGAAACTAGTAAATCAGCAGATCAGTGGCCTCAAACATCAGTTCTACAGTTTTATTTTGAAATTATTTTATTAAGTATTTAAAATATTCAACTCACAATATCATTTCTTTCATACTTGTAATATTATTATAAATGGTATATCAAGTAATCTCTGGAAGATTGTTGAAAATAGTGACAGAAAAGTAAACATTAATATTCCAAAACTTTTTTTTTATTGCCTTTTAAATCAAACCCACCACTGTTTCAATAATTTGATAACTGTAATTGTCTGATATGTAGTATTTTAAACTATCCATCTAAAACAATTAAAACATCGATCTTCTGATAATTACAATAATTGATGCAAACAGTAAATGATTATCACAAGTATTTTATTAATTACTGGTATCCTAATTGTTAAATTTATTTAAAAATAATTATTTTGTTTCATTAGTATGTATTCATTAAATTCTGGTTCTAAATACAGTCATAAAAACAATTATATTTATTACTTTTTATGGGGTGTCCATTACTGGAACAGAGGGTGTCCACTACTGGGCCAGAGGGTGTCCATTACTGGGCTTTTGATATATTTCTGTTATTTAAAATTAAATTTCTATTTATATGGGGAAATGAGGCTATAAGAATGGTTAAATATTGTTGATAGATTAATATAATATTGAAAAAACTGGAATATGATAATTATAACTATTAATAAAAAAATAATTTTTAAAGAAATTCCTTAAGGGTGTCCATTACATCTACCCTATAATAATTTTAACTATTAATAAAAAAATAATTTTTAAAGAAATTCCTTAAGGGTGTCCATTACTGGCACATCTACCCTACATATGGGGAAAAAAATATGGTCTAAAAATCAAAAATTGTTGTTGGGACATGGCTTTTTACAGTCTCTATTTAAAAGGCAATAAATGCAATTTATCCAAAATTTCAGAATTGCATTAAAGAAAAATATTTCTGAACTATCTTTTCAAATATTTATATTTAATTTTGGAACAAAATTATGGGAAATATAACCTTACAAAGTGTCGGGACGCAAAAGGGTGCTTTATTTTTGGAATGACCCATATACATATAAGGATGCATTTATATATACAATATATATATATGTATACATAACACTGGCACCTGGCTAACAGAAACTTACCGAAAATTTTAAATGAACATCTAAAAATAGTTAATTTTATACTCATTTTACCCCACCTGATACTAGTAAATTTAAAATAGTGAATCTTATACTCATTTTATCCCATCTGATCCTAGTAAATTTATCATTTAAAAAATCCTTTTTTTTTTTCACGAGTCAAAAGGAGATTTGACCACTGATTGATAAAACTGTTTTTTTACATAGCCTAAATTTACCTTTTATTTAAAAAAAAATAAAGACATTCTACATGTCAGTTCATTTTTAAGTCTAAAAGCCACAAAAGGTAGCTTACTGTAAATTTTTAAAACATAGCACTTACTTTATGCACACTTTCTGGATTTTTCAACCAAGCTTTGTACATTTCCTCCACGTAAATGGATGAACTTCCATTTAGGAAAGGTTCTTTGGATGTTTTTGTCTGATATGTCCGGCATTTATAAGCATCTACAGTGCAACGAGTACTGCTCTTTTTTAAGGGTAAATACAATCGCCAACAAGTCAAAGCAGCAACACGTTGAGGAAGCATGATTTGAAGGAGAGACAAACAGAAACAATTTATTTAACAAGTATACTTCAGCTACAGATTAATAATCACTAGTCCTTAATCTCCTGAAGTATACTTTATAATAGGCCAGTTTGTAGGCTTCTTAAATTACGAGTACTGCTAGTATCAGTTTAAAACAATTTTTAAATAATTCGCTGCTACTTAAATAGATAATTTTCATAGTCTATATAAGTGTCACGGAACAAAATATACATAAATACAGGACTACGTAGAATCCAAGAGCACGGATCTCAGCAACACACACTTGTACACTAACGTAGGACGCAAGAAGGAGAGGCACGTTTTGGCAATGACCTTAGCAGATGTTGCGACTGTAATAGAAAGACAGGAGAAAAGAAAATATAATGTAAGCTATTTCATAATCAATATTAGTTAAAGCAGGCAAATATTTATTCCTGTCATAATATAAAGAAACAGAAAAACGATTTTTTGACAAGGATTCCTACAATTATGAAACCAAAAATAATACTAGCACTGCAACCATGACTGATTTTTTTAAAGAGTGTGTTCAGAAGACGAGCGACAACTCGAACGCGGCGCGATGGTCATTGGTTGAAATCAAAATAGGAATAAAGTAATCAAAATAGGAATAATCCAAAATCGGACATTCCCATAGAGCGTAATGGTAACGCGATTGCGATCGTAGCGCCCTTAGTGACAATTGGGCTGAAACTCCTCATCCTTGTAGTATGCTTATTATAGATAATGTGCATGTGACGTCACGAAGACATAAAAAAGTACAACTCAACTTTCGGTTGGCAAAACATTTGCGTGCTTCAGTATTGTTTTCTATGTATTTTGCGTCTGTTTATTATTATTTTTCGGCTTTATTATTTATATAATTATTTTTTTGGCTTATCCTACTATTTTACAAAATGATGATGAGTTGTAGTGCATATGATTGCACTTATTGACATGAAATAGGAGGTAATAAAGAGTTTAAATTGCTTCGAAATCATGAACTGCGTGAAGGTAGTGGATAAGCTTTTAAACGTAAAGACTTGTTATCAATTCATGCCTCAAGAATTTATAATAAATGTTTTCAAACTGGTAAGAATTCTTCATTTTCCTGTAATATAACAGATCGCATATATATATATATTCCCTTTAGGAATTAAATGCTTTTCTCCTTGTGAGATTTTTATTTTAAACATGACATCTACAAATATTTTAACTAGATCGTCTTGTTTCTATGCACATTATTAGAGTATTAAAAGAATTTAAAATACTCAAGGAATGTTTATTTAGTTTTAAAGTAATTTAAGCTATCAATTCAGAATTCTGGAAAACACAAGCTACATTTTCACAAATTTCCTTGTCATACAACATGTTAGACTGTGTATATAAATTTTTAATCGTTTTTATGTTAAACCCTTAATCTCTACTCTAGAGTTGGGCGATTCATTATTTTACTCGCCTCTAGAGAATGTTTTTTTTTTTTTTTTTGATGGGACAAGTTGAATTTTTAGACAATCTGAAAAACTATAGAAGATATTCAGAAACTTTTTTTTTTTTTTTTCAGTTTGCTATTTTTGCAACTTTCCAAATGATTGAAATGTAAACATGGTACTACTAAGTTCTATCCTATAACCAAATTTTCCTCTTTTGTATATACTATAGTCTTAATTTTAAAGAAAAAAATAAGAATATGCATTTCAGACATAATAATTAACCATTTTTCCAATTGCATGTTTTTTTGTAACAATTTTCAACTGTATGTTGCATTTTGCAGGTTTTTATTAAAAAAATCAGGCTAGTAAGATTTTCTTGAAAATTTCCAATCAAACTCCTGCCTCTCATATTGTAAAGAAGTAATGAACAATATGAAATCTAATGAATACATTACATATGTAACCATAATGAATTATATAGGGTGGTAATCTGGCATAGATGTCCTATACTCACCAGGGTACTTAAATCTTGTCATAATTGCCTGTTGTATTTTGCCTGATATGGTAGCCCGGCTATTGTTGTTTAGGCTACTTCTTAGTTATCCCGTCGACCAATTTCGCCAAATTATACTCATTGACATAATTTTTATTTTAAATAATGAAAGAACAAATAAATTAGTAAAACATTAATAAAAATACAAATAAAACGTCGAATTAATGGTTTTATTGGCATTTAATCTTACAATTTGACGACAGTAATTTGGTCGACGGGATAACTAAGAAGTACCGTTGTTTATTTACTTTTATTTTAATTATATAAATTATTTTGTTCTATAGTTATTAAATAAACTTTTTTTCATTTATTGTTATTTCCTTTTTAAAAAAACTAAATATATATATATGTAACTGGTATTTGGAAACAAAGTTTTTGCCAGATTGGTGTCAGAAAAAAATCGTAATTTGAAACGAACCAATGTATATATGAAATCTGTACTGGTATTCATTGGAACTATAAAGAATAGAATGGTTGCAAAATGTCTGTGAACATCTCTGCTCCAATATATTAGTAATGGCGACATCCAATGACCTTGGAAATACCGAACTAACTAGAGTAAATTTGATGAAGAAGAATGATGAATATCTTTCAATTATGCTTTGTCAAAAAAAAAAAAAAAAAAGTTCAATGAGAGGCCAAGAATCAGAGTTATTAAAAATATTTGAAGAGATCATCAAATATTTTTGACCCTAAGGCAGTTGAAAGAAAAATACTGTGGCAATTTAGCAGATAAAGCAATTTTCGGTATTGCCAATGAACAAAAATGAAAGGCAGAAAACAAAGTTTTAAATTCAAAGATATCTTTTAATATTAAAACCAAGTTTTGATGTTGTTGTGTAAACTTTTTTTTTCTTTTTCAAGGTTCCAGAAGTTTATTTATTTTTTCTTTTGTGGATTATGGCTACCGGCGATACCACGTAAAAAAAAACGCACCTGTGTGCCCTACCTCAAACATTTAAGACCTTTAATAAACATCATTGAATAGTTTTCTGGTCTTAATGTAAGGTGGTGTGGAAAAGGGCACTTAGAAGATTTTCTTTACTCATTTTAGTAGGCATATTATTTCTTGTTTTGATTTTGTTCCATAAATTTACACAACTTTTATTTATTGTAGTTCAATAATTATATACAGTACAGAAACATTTAATTAGAATGGTTATGGTCGTATGTATACCAGATAATTGATTGAGCAATAAACAATATCCATATGATCAGATTTGTAGAATGTATGTGTAAATGTGGCATTGTTTCCAATTTAAAATTAACACATTGCATGCGGTATATTTTGCCATAGACATATATGTAGCGGGTGTATTTTCGTTTTTGCTGTTTTAACTTGATTTATGAGAACAAGTTAAAAATATATTAAAAAATATAATAATCATATTAATAATATAAATAATAATTATAATAAAATATATTAATAAATAAATAATATCTAAAAAATAAATTAAGCTATTTAACATAATAAAATTATTAGTGATCGACTGAAAATTCATTTTAGTTTTTGGCCCAAAGTCTGAGTTTTGGCGAAAATTCGGCTGGACCATAACTATCTGTATTCCAAAAATCTTGTTTCTTCCTTCAGAAATTCTCAAGATTACTCATCGATTTGAGCTGTATCGACTCAAATTAGACTATTTATTGCTATGAACTTCATTGTTTATAATTAATCAGTTATGACTGACTCAAGACGCGAGTGTTATTAAGCAAATTATAAAGCAAGCAATGCATATATAATTAAATTTTTTCACATAGTCATTAACAGCTTCAGACTTAACAGTGATAGAATATTTTTACTTTGAAACTGCAGAAGTGTTTTGAATACTCTTTGAGAAAGTTCTAGCATAACAGAGGATCATTTACAAAAATCGTTATGAAAGATAAATCGAGGTGTGTATACCTAAAACTAGAGCCGTACCAAGTACTCGGTAAATACTTGTAAGAATTTCAGAAAGTAGTTGTAAGAATTTCATTTTTTAAGCATATGAATTTAAAACTGATCTGTAAAAAGTTATTCAAATATTAATGTATAATATATGCAATAATTCATAAAACTATTTACTCGGTATTTAACAATATATCTGCAAAATATAGAAAAAGTTAAGAACAAAAACCCTCATAAAATAATTCCAGATTAAAATTTAGTTTCGCATTTATACAAATATAAGTTCTTTTTAAATGTACAAGAAAACAAAAATGACTGTTATTTTGGATAAGAAAACTGAAAATACAATAAATGTAATAAAAAAATTAATAATTAAATTTATTGTATTTCAAATTATGTAGACAGGGCATTTCTTTTACTACAATAAATTTGGCCTGCTTCTGAAAATATGCATTCAGAATAAACAGTGGTTGAAGATGCACATAAGAATTTTTTGCAAGGTTGCACATGATCGGAAAAGTCCCCCCCCCCCCCCCACACACACACACACACACACCATGCAAATGGAGTGTCAGTTTTACATAAATCTTCTGTTAAGAAAGCCTGTATTTCTTTTTGTACCTCTCTTTTTATTTTTTTATAAGAAAATAAGGTACAGTTACAAAATAAATATGAAATGTTTTGCATTATTCAATGAATTATTACAGTAACCAATAAAAATTTTTACTTTTGATAAGCAGATTTCAGGTATCAGAATAAATTGGAGGTTTGAAGAATGTTTTAATTTTATTTGGTTGATAATTGTACTTGTTATGTGTCAATTCTCCCTTTTTTGCTACTGTTCTAATGCTACTAATTTGAATTAACAAAAATTATCTTTAAAAGGTGCACAAATAAATTTCAAATTTAATTAGTTAATTTATATATACTATATATGTATATTATATATATGTAAACACGGGTATATATGTACACATTATGTGCACATCAGTGTTTTTTTTTCTTATTGCACAACTACTTGGTACTCGGCCAAAGTACTACTCGGTACACCACTACCTAAAACTAATTAAATGAATGAAATTTATATAATTAGAAAATCTTTCTGTGTCATGGATAAATTACATTTTTTATTATGAAAAAGTTTTTATCTAAGACATAACGAACTTGGGCCACACACTAATAATTCTGTACAGGGCGATTCCGTGGAGAGTGTCACACATGTAACGCAGGCTTTAATTTGCATTTATTCAATTATTTATTAAATTTTAATGTTAATTCTGATTTTAAGTGATATGGTAAATAAGTTATTAGCATATTTTTAAATTTAAATGTGTGGCAATAAAACTCACAGAAGTATATAATTTAATTTCATTACTCAAAATGTGCTTTTTTTCTACTTCAGAAAAAAAGCACATTTTGAGTATGAAATTAAATGATATATTTCTGTGAGTTTTACTTACACACATTTAAACTAAAAAATATGTTAATAACTTATTTACCATACCACCTAAAATCAAAATTAACATTAAAATTTAATAAATAATTGAATAAATGCAAATTAAAGCCTGCGTTACGTGTGTGACTCTCCGCATGGAATCGCCCATATTTAATAACATGTACTATTTAATTAATTACATATATTTAATAATATGGCACTAAAAAGTACCTTGTAATAGCAACATTTTGGCTTTTGTTTTTCTTAAAATTTCTCTCAGCTTTTTGGAGTTTCAGAACACATGCTAATTGGAAAATTGTAAATTTTCATGCTCATGAAACCCCAAACTTATGCCAAAATAGAAAAATTACATTTTTCCCCCTTAAACTGTGAAACCAGAAGTAATGCAAAATGGTACATTTTATTTAATTTGTTTACTATGTTTGCATCAGTATCAATTTTTGTATCTTAAAAATTTCATTCTTTGATTATCAAAACTGGTAGAAAAATTAAGCAAGATGCTTGGAGCAATTCCATTTTGTCGACTTGGATTCTTGATAATATACCGAGCTTGCAAATCCTGCATATAATTTTGATGCATTAAAGATTCTAATTTGATGAGTAATGTGACTATGTTTTAAACCAAAGAGCAGACAGTGTTCAGCAGCCTCCCAAAACTGTCTGAGGAAAACTTTGTATGCAAAATGTGATTATGTTATTAAATAATAGTCTTGCATATTTTTAATATACATAAGTTGTACTTTTCAATAAATGGAGCGGCAAACCGCAAACCAACTGAATTGTGTTGCTTTCTTATTGTGTATGTGACCATTTTTATTTCAGCTAATACTGGGCTACCATTGACAACTGTTTTTTTTTTTTTTCCCTTCTACTATTATTTAAAAATAATTGTACATTATTATTGTTTAGAAATAATGATTAAAAGAACCTAAGCAAAGTATAGAAAAAAATAGTTGGCTGTGGCAGCCCTGTTATTTTTAAATAAGTCTAAGAGAGTAAGTATTTTAATTTATTAAATATTTATCATCCTTAAAAATTGGATTAGTTACAAATATATTACTTATAAATATAAAAGTTTTATTTTTGTATTAAAATATGTCAAAGGTATCATTATTTTTACTGTGAGTGATGCGATTAAAAATTTCATTTAATAAAGAAAGTGGATGAAACCTGCTGCCAAAGATGTGTACAGTAGAACCTCGATTATCCGAAGTAATTGGGCCCGACCGTCTTTCGGAAAATCGAAATTTTCGGATAATTGAGAATGCTTATTTTTAAGTTTAAGGAGTAGACTTAACAGTAGATAAACTGATGAGTAAGAGTTCATCTCTTCCATTCATGGACTAATAACTTTTTTATTTTAACATTCATTTATTCGTATTTCAGTTATTTTATAGATTAATAAAATAACAGTTTTGTTGAGCAATCATAAATTGATATCTTTATATCACTTAATGATTAAAATATTTCACATTATAATAAATATATATATATTTTTTCATTTTCATTAGCTTTTCTTTCATTCATTAGTTGTCTCTGAGTTTTAATAATGCTTGTAAATGGGGGGGGGGGGATAATATTTTTCTTTTAGTGGTGTCACTTAGTGGCACTCCACTCGCATATAACTGTTCATTTTTGCTGTTAGCAGCGATATAGGACTCGGGAGGGGCACAGCGTTTTTTTGCAGAAAACTTTTAAGAAATTATTAGAGTTCGCAGACAGTTTTACATTTTATCTAAGTCTGCTCGTAGTTCAGAAAGGACCGCTTGCTCACAAAGAATATAATAGTTAAAAAAAAAAAAAGTTTTAAAAATGGATTTTGCACACAAGGAATGTGATAGTAAAAAAAAAAAAAAAAGTTTTAAAAATGGATTTTGGTTAAAAGAGTTTCGAATAAAAGAGGTTCTACTGTATTTACAAAATGTTTAGCATATAAAAAATAACTCATTATTAAATATAGAGATATGAAGCAATTACTAACCATGAAATAAATATTTTAGGTTTAATAATTTGTAAAAAATTGTTTAAAACATCAGTAGTTTGTGCTTCAGAATTAGTTGTGAAAGTTTAATTCACAAATTTAAGATATTTTAGATGTAATATACAAAATCTTGATAACTGAAATTTTCTTCTATTGGTATGGAAAAGTCCAAATGAGTTAAATCCAGCTGCATATGATGGAGATTGATTTTTAAAAGAATTGTGCTTTAAAAATCAGTAAATTGAAATACAATTTTCAAATAACTTATTGCATTTTTTACCTTATTTGATGGTGTGAAAGTGAAAATATGTCATGATTATCTTGGTACTTTTCGGTTAGCCGGGCACCAGTGTTATATATACATATATTGTATATTTACACACATATATGTATGCATAACACTGGCACCTGGCTAATCGAAAAGTACCATTTGTTAAAAGAAAAGGATAAATGAATTGCTTAAATTGTTACCACTGTTGATATATATCAGCATTATTCACAGACATGCTTTATAATTTAGATAGTAACAATGCGTTTAACTTAATTTGCAAATAGAAAAAATATATATGTATAATTTATTACGCAGATTTGAATGAACTTAAATAAACCTGCTCCAAGTAAAATTTTTATTTCATGCTAATTTCTAAATAAATGCATTAGCAATTTTTTAGAATTGGGGTTTTAGACAGGAAATATGAATTTTACTCTTCAAAAGTCAAAAAAAAAGAAATACACAAGAATATTTTAAGTGTGTTTGTTCACTTGTGTTTCTGTCTCTCAAAGCTCTTTGTCTTGTCAACTATGTAACATGGAAAGTTCAAATTTGGCTGAAGTAATAAAGGCTATTGACCCTCATAGTTATAGATTGAAAATGTAATGCAAAAATATGTCCCCTTCTCCTCTATATCTGAATCTACTGAAACTAAAATTATGAAAAAATTAGTGGTAGTAGAAATTTATTTAAACTAGCAGGAGAACTGTAGCAATTACCTTAGCTCACATAGTTTTTGAGAAAATCTCATTTTTCCATTACACACAAATTTCACTTTGCTCAACAAGGGAGTTGAGGGGCACTTGAGGTACCTATCATCATGGAAGTATAAAAGGATTGTTGATAATGAGTTTTAAAAAAAATTGTTAGTAATTAGCCAAGATATTAAGCTTTAAGACTAATGTCAGACGAACGTCTATTTGCATGCTTTTTGTCTCAACATGTAACAGAAACACCTGTTAGTGAAGGCGTTTCTGTTACATGTTGAGACAAAAAGCGTGCAAATAGGCAATGGATATATACAGTAGACTCCCTAAAATCCGCATATTTTTTCAGATGTAAACAATAAAATCTACAGTTAAATTGCAGGAACTAAATTCAAGATGGGGCCAAAATCAGCGACTACTGCAATGTTTTTTTTACTAAGTTTTTTGTTAATCATTCTCTTTTGGCTATTACAGCTGATTTATTACTAAATAAATTTACATTACTTTTGATTTTGATATAAATAAGCATATCTATATCAAAAATTCCAGGGTTCGAAATGGAAAAATCCACGAACTGGAACACAATTTTAAAATTATTGTTTGCGGAATTTTTTTTTTTTTTAATTATAGACAAATTTATTTCTAAACATACAAAGCAGTATAAGAAAAGCATTCAAGACTCTAAATAACAATGAAAAAAGTTACTAAAATGTGAAAAAATAATGACGTATCGATCTTACGATCGCTTTACCACCAGATGGCAGCATAGGGCTTTTGGAATCGAATTAAATCGATTTCATCCGTAATAATTTTTTTTCTAAATTTTTATTTTACATAATTATTTTAATAATTACTTACTTTTAAACTAATAAATTATTTTAATATTTTACTTTATTGAAAGCATTCATTATAATTTCCCTTGCTTAACTACCAATCAAATTAATGTTTCAAAAATGTAAACAAATCAATGACCAGATATCTGCAAAATTCTAAAATCCGCACAACCTCTGGTCCCAAGTTGTGCGGATTTGAGGGAGTCTATTGTATCATGATATTTATTTTCAAAATATCAAGGTTTTTGATATTTTCAATATTTTTATTTTCATACATTTAATATTTTATTTTTTAAATGTCATATTTCTTGATATTTTCATACATCTAATATTTATTTTCAGTCAAAAGAAGTGCAAATGAATTCAACTGTTATTAAAAATTAGCCCATCCATAAATAATAACTAAAAAGAATAGCTTACAAAATATTCTCTGCACTCCAAAAACTAGTTTTGGACTGTACCTGCAGCTTTCTCATTACCACAACTGTCTTTGAACAATACCTCCCTACCCTGTCTTAATTCTTTTTGGGTACTTTTCGGTTACCTAGGTGCCAGTGTTATATATGCATGTATGCATATATGTATGTGTATATATGCATATACATATATATATTTACATATATGTATTTTTATAAATATGTATATATAATACTGGCGCCCGCCTAATCGAAAAGTTTTTATTTACTTCAGTCTAAATTGTGCAGTAGGTTAGGGAATGAAAAAGCAGACAAACTTACATTCATGTTCAAATTCTTCAATAGACAAAATAAAAGAAACTTTATTTTGTATTTCAGAATTTGTTGTGTATTTTTATTTATTTTTTAAACTGAATCCTGCATTCTGTGTTTTGATGAGTGAAAAAGCAACTTTTGCAGAAGATTGTTTTCAATTATTTGATCATAAATTTTGTAAGAAAAAATAAAAAAAGATATTTAGAATATTGTTTTTATATGTTTTCATGCTAAATGTAATATGTTTTAGATTCAAATTTATATTAAGTCTAAAAATCTTTAGAATGAGCAGTAAGCTGACAATTTTGAAAATATCAGATATTTTTGATATTTTCGAAATTATCACGATATTTATGAACCCTGGGCTATAAAAACACAGATGGCGTACTCTATGCGATATCAGCTTTTAAAACCTAGATAACATTTTAAAATGATATATTTATGTAATGCAATGCCCAGTAGCAATATAAGAGTAATAAACGTCAAATTGTTAAAAATAAACTAATGTAGGTACTTTTTGGTTAGACGGGCACCAGTGTTATCTATACAAATATATATATATATGTATGTGTGTGTATATAACACTGGCATCCGGTTAACCGAAAAGCATCTTAATTTAATTAGAATTAATCGCATAATTACTTTGGGATTCATGACCAGTTTGCATTGAGTGGCACTCTCAATATGCCACCTGGGTCTTTAAAGGTTAATTAAACACCTATCTGGAAAAAAGGCAGCACAGACCAAGGCGGCATAGCAACTTTCTTTTGAAGCACACTTAGCACAGTGCCAAGTTTAAACTTTGAAGATCAATTAATATATTTACAGAACCTTCCATGCACACGTAATACTCACACTTGACAGATTATTAAAAAAGTTTTACTTACATAGGCAATACTTTCTTAGAAGCACAATCTAATGCATGGCTGAAATGGCACTGTGCACAAGACTGTCCCACTGAGTTATTGCCTTTATTGATGCTTAACACTATTTCTACCAGTGTCAAGTGACACCTTTTAAAATTTGGATTCATGATTATTTTGCTTGTACTTTTTTACTGTAATAAGCATAAAAAAGTGTTCAATGTATTAAAAATGATTTGTAATTGTTTCTATCTAAAAATTACAAATGGAAAATTGTAAATCGAAAACTTTTATAAGGTGTCATTTGATACTGGTAGAAATAGTATTAAGCACATTGTCTTTGCTCCTTGCTGTCTTTCATCTTCAGTTATTATGTCCTGAAATAGATTTGTCTGTCACGCCTTCCTCCAGTGACAACTCTCCTGTAGTAATGAAAGCTTCTTGTCTGGGGCGTACACATTCTCTACTTTCTGAATTGAATATTCCAAGTTTTTCTTTTGTTAGATACAATTACAGAAGAGCAAGAAATAAAAATTATCAAAGTGCAAATTTATAGAACAAAATCAAAACAAGAAATAAGTAGTATATAGGTGCCTACAACTGAAATTAATAAAGAAAATCTAAGTGCCCTTTTCCACACCACCTTACATTAAGACCAGAAAACTATTCAATAATGTTTATTAAGGCTCGGTCTTAAATGTTTGAGGTAGGGCACACAGGCGCGTTTTTTTTAATGTGGTATCGCCAGTAGCCATAGTCCACAAAAGAAAAAAAAAATGGAACCGAAGAAAAAAAATGTTAAGCCAATAACATAAGTAAGATATTACAGCTCTTATGGAGCACAATTTTTCATGAATGGAAACATGGTAGATTCTTCAGTGCCGTAACTGGGAGAGGGACCCGGCTGCCAGAATGAAAGGCGAAGAAAGTGCCAAATGAAGATTGTAGTTCGATACAAAATTGTATATACCATAATTTACGGCACATGTATATAGACATATATATGTATATATAACACTGGTGCCCGGCTAACCGAAAAGTACCATTTAGTATTTAAAAATGGGTGAGATTAATAACAAATTACTAAGAAAATATGTCATTCATTCTGAGCATATATTTACTTTCAATCTCTGTACATTCTTTAAGTTAACCAATAAGAGAAGCCCCCCCCCCCCCCAAAAAAAAAAAAAAAACTAGAAAACAGGAATTCTGCTTTTTCAGAATTTAGTGTCGCCCCCTATGAAAAGAAAATATATGTATATATAAATAGTTACAAAACATATTTCAATTTTAAGACTTAAAGCACAACACTTATTTTATGTAAAATGACGTCATATTCGCATCCGCTTAAGAATTCCACATTTACGATCCACTCTTAAACATCTACAGTAAAGTATATGTATAGGATGTCACTATCGCAAAATAATACACGAATGCAGCAAAAAGATGCCGTCATTAAAGAAACCCGACAAAAAACGGCTATCTAATGATTAACAAGCTTTCATTTGTTTGTAAAATTAATATAGATAACTTAAAATTAAATATAGTTTATAATAGCTCCATGTTTTAACAGAAATTATTCGTTTATATTTTTTCAAAATAGTACGTATTTTAATTACATTTTCTTTCGCTTGTTATGAGAAAATGGCACCAAAAAGATATAATTGCTATTTTTCAACTATTTTCCCTTTAATTTCTACATAAATGGAGTACTTGAGTTGCCAAAATTAAACAAATGGTGCTAAAAACTACAAAAAAAAATTCATATTTCAAAAATCAATGGAGATATATTTTTCAAACAAATTGCATTTAAAAGTGCTTTTTTTTTCCAATACGACGGTATAAAAGTTGAAAATGTGCGATGCTTAGAAATTTTTAAAAATGCTATAGAGTATTTAATTGTACAATGATACATCTGCTTTGTTTATTGCTGGCTTCTGTAAGGTAACATTTTTTGGACACAAAATAAGCTGGGAGAAAGAAATAGCATACCGTACCGGGGGTTAAAAAAAAAACATGCTAATATATGGGTTATTAAATAAATAATGTAAAGTAATGTATTGATTAAAAATTATAGAAAAATTAAAGTTGAATATCTTATCTATATTCAACAAACATGAAGAAACATAATTGTATAAGGAAGTAAATAACTTATTAAAAGAATGAAAAGGGACTTAGTTAGGCGAATGTTTATTTAACAAAGTGCAAGTTCGCAAAAAGTAAAAGAAAAAACGCCAACTTTGAAGATGCTTTCTGAAAAATCGC
Organism: Maratus speciosus; assembly: GCA_963932465.1. Classification (NCBI taxonomy): domain Eukaryota; kingdom Metazoa; phylum Arthropoda; class Arachnida; order Araneae; family Salticidae; genus Maratus; species Maratus speciosus. Next base: position 13,719,808 of record OZ010797.1, read on the forward strand.
CTATTTTATTAAAAATTGAGGTTTCATTAGTAAATATATTTGTAAGGAAACTTGCCAATTTCATGCATTAGAATGATTTTAAAAGTGTATCAGGAAATAAGCAGTCATAAATGTCATTTTAATCTCAATATAACGAAATTCGTAAACATTTTCAGATTAGTTCAAGCATCTTACTAGACGTACAGGTTGAAAAAAATAAGATATATAAATAAAACGGTGGCTTTCTGGTATAATTATAAAACCTAAAACATTTTTCTTACCTGCTACAACAAGTAGAAACACTTCTTGAGTTCTTGTATTCTTCTCATGGAATTAAAAAAAATAGTTATCCGTTAAATAAAATGAAACCTATGGCCAAAGAGCCATATCTGCTTTCCAGTTGGAAATAACATATGGATCATCTAGTATATTGTCTATTATTATCCCTAATAAACCCCAGTATCTCTCAATTATCTTGTTTCACAACAGAACGTAAGTTCTGTGCATATACAGATAAAAATTCATTTATTTTTCAGTACATATGATAGATTGCTATGGAGTTTCACATATAAACACGCGTTTAAATGCCTCGTTTCTGCCAACCACAAGTTGAGTTGTCTAGACACGAGCTCATTTGTTTACCAACATGCACATTATCTATTGAGTATCTACCTGACTGTGATCGTTCTTTTTTTAATGTTGCATGTTTATTGCGTTTTCGATAGAATCTTACACCGATACACGAACATAGAATAGACATTCTATTTTATATATCTAATATCTATTCTACGTTCATGCACGGATATGTTTGTTTTTTTTTTATTACATGATTAGTGAACGGTTTTAAGTGCAACGAATACTAGGTAAAAATAAGCAATGGTGTAATATAAAAATATACGAAATGTTGAACTCTACAAGCCCCAGAAAATTTCATAATTATTGCCCTTTGGCAGGAAAATTTTTATAGCCCGTGTTTTATAAATTTAGGAAGTTTAACTTATTAAACAATCGTTACAATAATCTTTTAGGCAGGCATTCAGATGTCCATTGAATAAGGTTTATTAAATAGCGATTCTTAACTTAAATTTAGCTATCACTATTTAAGGATTTCAGACCGATCTGCCTAAACAAGCTTCGGCTTTCCTTATCTACAATCTGGCTTCGTCAGTCTTCGGAACATGATACCGATTACGCAGACGATCGGCCGTATTCTCCCCTTATTCCGGAGCGGAACGGAATCGGAATTCGGTTCCCCCGGAATATGGCGATTATTCCGGATCGAATGGAAAGAGCGATTCTCCCCTAGCCAGATTCCGGATTCGGAATAATCGATATTTATTCCGTGGCTTTTGAAAGGAAGTGACATCACAAATTCCTTTGAAGTGTGAAGAACCAATCAGAATGAACATATACGTCACGTTTTTTTTTTGTTTTTTTTTTTTTTTTTCGCTTAGCTAATGGCTTTGGCTAGCGAGGAGCTTTTAATCAGAATAATAATTTTCGAATAAATTTGCGTAACTGAGTGAATACCTAAAGAAAAATAAAATACTTTTCAGTGCTGTATGAAATATTTCTAAAAAAGGTTGAGGGTGTTGTGGGGATTGCTCGCTGAAAGAAAAATAAATTTCATTGAGCAGTTTTAAGGCTTCATAATAGGAGACCAATTTTAATAATCATAATAAAAAGCGAGAAACTGCTCCTATTTTACAATCTAGAAACAGTTGCATTCTAAAATATTTTTATCTCTTCAGGCTTTTATTATTTTGATTTTTACACAACAGTGAACACATTTCTTGGCTTTCACTTTAATGCAATATGTTTTGTTTCCATCATATCAGGTTTTAGGTACTCCAGGAAGGGCTGCCTATACAATATAGATAGCACCATACATAATTTTGCTTAGAATTATTATTTAGATACATTGAACAAATATATATATATATATATGTGTGTAAGTTCATGTGTGTGTCATAGCTTACTTCAGGGATGGCAATTTTTTGCAAAGCCAAAAATTTGCAAACAATATCTATCGACTTTGTAATATACCAAATGTTTACATCAAAGATCCTGTCTTGGCAAAATATATCAACCTGTGCTCTAATTGGGAACAAAACATCTCATTGGCAATTGTTAGATACACTTAAATTGCACTTTTTAAAATATATTTATTTACTGTTTGGTTGAAAATTAGCTATATTAAATGAGAAATGTTTTTTCTTTTTATCATCCAAGTTTTTTTTCTTTATAATAAAAACAAAAACTAAATACAATTACAACTGATAAAACTTTAATAAAAACTTATATTTATCCTATAAAAGTTTATTAGTAAAAAGTTGTTCCTTTATGGATACTCAGATACAGATATTGTCCATGTAAATAAAGAATAGTATGGTAGTACTCTTGACTTAAATATAAAAGAACCTGACCTTTATTTAATACACTGCTCAAAACAATTAAAGGATATTGCAGTTTTAGGTGGATTTTGTATCTGGTAAACTGTTTAGCTGATTGATACATGGTCGACAGACATAGTAGGTTATATGAGAATAAATTACACATGTTTGGCAGAAAAAAATGCATTTTATTGCGCATTTGTGTACTAAAGGAAAAAAACACAATTTGTGCATATGAGAAAAAAAGAATAAGAAAAGGTGTTTTCTTCAAAGAAAATCATTTTCAGTAGGGGGTATGGTTTCCACGGGCGGCCAGCAACGTGGTTGAACACCTTTGAGGCATGGACTCAATGAGGCTATTAATGACGAGTTGGGGTATTCTGCCCTACTCTTTCAGAAGAGCTCTTTCCAGTTCTTGGAGAGTTTGTGGGGGTTGTTGGCGGCCAGAAACTCGTCTTCCTAGAGCGTCCCAAACGTGCTCGATTGGATTCATGTCTGGAGAACACGCTGGCCATTCCATTCGAAGATTCCTTCCTCGAAAAGGAAATCCTCCACCAGGTTTGCACGATGTGGCCTGCAGTTATCGTCCATTAAAATGAAGTTATCTCCGATTGCTGCAGCGTAAGGGACTACAATAGGTCTGAGGATCTCATCCCTATATCGGCGACCAGTCAGAGCTCCATCTCGAATGATATAGAGGTCAGTGCGCCCGTCAATGGAGATGCCACCATACACCAACACTCCTCCACCGCCAAATCTGACACTTTCGTGCACGAACGCAGGATTATTCCTACTGTCACGACCCCTCCAGATGAAAATACGCCTATTATCCGGATGCACAGAAAAACGGGACTCGTCAGAAAACAGAATATTGCTCCATTCATTTCTCCTCCAGTTGACATGCTCGGTTGCTCACTCCCTGCGGTCGCGACGATGCCTTGATGTTAATCTAACACATACCATCGGTCG